>CAUYLG010003069.1:0-11508 GCA_963573385.1 Cacajao melanocephalus | reverse complement strand
CCCTCCCCCCCCTATGTTGGTCCTCCCCCCCCCCCCCCCCCCCCCCCCGGCCCCCCGGGGGGGGGGGGGGGGGGCCCCCCGACACATGCCAACCCCGTGAAAGCAGAGGACGCTCCAGGCCAGGCACGCCCAGCAGGTGCCTGTATTATTTCTTTTATGTTTACATCATCTTATTTTGCATTTTATGTCTAATTAACAATATGCAGCTGGCCAGGTACAATGGCTCAAGCCTGTAATTTCAACACTTTGGGAGGTCAAGACAGGTGGATCACTTGAGGTCAGGAGTTCAGGACCAGCCTGGGCAACATAGCAAAACCCCATCTCTACTAAAAACACCAAAATTAGCTGGCCGTGGAAGCATGCACCTGCAGTCCCAGCTACTCCTGAGGTGAGGAAGGAGATCACTTGAACCTGGGAGGCGAAGGTTGCAGTGAGCTATCACGCCATTGCACTCCAGCCTAGGCAACAGAGCAAGACTCTGTCTCAAAAAAAAAAAAAAAAAAAAAAAAACTAATATGCAGCTGAGCATTATGCCGTCGACCCCAGGCAGTATCCCCTCAGCCCTCTGTCCCCTACAACTCCAGGCACCCCCCCAGCCCCTCCCCTGAAGAAGACATGATGCCCAGAGGGTGAAAATCCACCACAGGTTAAGCCAGAAACAAAAATCTCAAAGCTTCAGCATCTCCCTCTGCTAGCAGATTCTTGTCATCAACAGCACCATCAGGCTGTGGGTGAGAAAGGGGAGCAACCTGCACCCACCCTTAGCTGGGCTTCTCGGCAGCCACACTGCTCAGGGAACCCCGAGTGCCCTGCAGCCTGGCCCCTTCTGTGTGGGGAGTGGGTGATCCTGGGGGCCGGCCAGCCAGCCTGGGGGCCACCAGCTGCTGGTGGTGGGAGGGGCCTGCCGGGCGGGGTTACAAACAGTGCAGGCTTGACATTTTTATGTAACTAAAGTTTTAAAATAAAAATATGATCAGGTGAAGTAATAAATAATGCCATCCCATGACAACTTTTAAGATAAAGGCATGTCCCCACCCTTCGCAGCCAGCACCCCCACCCGTCGTCCTTGGGGGCTCATCTAGACATCTAGTGCTACTGAAATAAAATGGCCACACTGTCCAAATCTTGACTTTATTTTTAATATAAAAAATGCAAATTTGGAAACCCACCCTACTTTCCCCCCTAACATAATGCTTTACCTCTTAAAAATAAAAATAAAGTACTAATTCTATATACATCACATGTACCATACAAAAATGTATCCAAAGTTTCTATTGCTACCAAAGTGTTCTAAATTAAAACAAGTTACAGAAAGCCCCTCATTGTAAACAAAAGATTACAAGTTATAAAATCAAAATACACAGGCCAGAGTCATTTATACAACGCAATGCAGTCTGCTCCCAAGCCAAGTTGAATTTTTATGTGCCTGTATAAAAATGCATATCAATATACCTTTGCAAATGTATTTTTCATTATAAAGCAAATGAATACACTTTCTACAATAAATAATCCGCTGGGAGGCACACCTGCGGGTTTGAGGTGGGCAGGATGAAGGGAGTGGGGACACGCCTGCGGGAGGTCACGGGCAGAGGGATGATGGGAGCAGGGATGGGAGCCAGGACGCGCCCACGGGAGGTCACGGGAAGTGGGACGATGGGAGCGGGTATGGGAGCAGGGACACGCCTGCCGGTGGTCACGGGCAGCGGAGTGTTTTTGGTGATCTGCAAGTGATGTACACAGCATAACTTTATTCTCCCCTCTTTCCACAAAGTACCATTCAAAATAATGTCATTTTCTTTCTTAAAATACACATTTGTCATTGTAAATTTACATCCCATCTTATTAAATAAGTGGTACTCTGTGTAAAGAGCATGATTTACAAAATTATTAAACATTCAAAAGTCTTTAAGAAAAAGCTACATATCAAAGAAAGTGACGCCAGCAGCACGGCCTGGGGACGTGCGACCAACGCACTGCGCTGCCCAGACGCGCCCACCCCACCCAGACGGAGATGGGTTCCTAGAAAACTTGGAAATAAAACCTCCCCCCCCCCTGGGGAAAAAGAATTAAAGAACTATGACTAAAAATCAGAATAAGTTAAGTTTTGAACAATATACAAATATGTACAGTTTATCAACACTATGGACAAGGAAGACCGCGCTGGGGGCGGGCCGTCAGTCAATGTCACTGAGGTCGCTGGTCGGCTCCCCGTGGACACGGCTCAGGTGGTTCATGGCGCGGTCAAACGCAATGCGCACGGCCTTCCGGATGCTGGAGTTCCTCCCTTCCATCATCTTCAACTTGTCTATAGTTTCGTCAATACCAAGGGGAACCATTTTGGACTTAGGAAGCCACTGCCTTTTTAAAAGGAAAAACATGGGAGAAATCATTGCTTGCCTGTGGTACTGCAGCACGCTCCATGTGATCATCTAACAAATTCACTGCCCTCTGATACAAAGGGGCCCTGCTCAGCACCCGCAAGACAGCTGGGACCCATGCAGGGATAGGCCCGAGACCAGGGGTGCACCCCTCCCCCAACCCCTCCCCTCCCCGGCTTAGGGACATGGGGAGCTAAGACATAAAAACCGTCACCTCCTCCATCTCCAAAACGTTTCCCAGTGACTGCTGAGTGACAAGACACACACACACCAAGCCCAGAGCCAGGGTGGGCCCGGAGCAGGGGCCAGTGGTAGGGAAGACCCCATCAAAGGGGCCTCAGATAGACAAGGCACAGGCCTCACTCAGAGCTTGACAAGGAGCAGTGGCCACATGCCTAAGAGACAGAGTTGGGAGCAAGGAAGAGAAAAATGGCAGGGGGTGCCTGTGCTGCCAGTCCTGCTCCAGGCACCACAGGCAGGTGGCCCTAAGCCCCTGAGCCAGATCCCAAGAGCAGCTGGCTCCACGGGGAAACAGGAGGTACCTGCCCAGGCCACACGCACAAGGCACAGCCGGGGCCACGCTCCTCCCAGAGGCCCGAGCTGCCAGTGTGTCCTACACAAAGAGGTCTTGGGGGTCTGAACCCTGGCACGTCAGGGTCCCAGGCGCTCAGGGGAAAAAGCAGCCCAGGGCACAGGGGGAGCCTCCTGTGACGGGGTAGACATCGTCTGAGCAGAGCTGGGTGACGCCGGGACGGAAGGCTCTAAGCAGAGGGCCAGAGACCAGGCCTGGGCAGGGGCATGTCTGCAGCACAGGGGCCTGGTAGCCCAGTGGAGAGACCCCCAGCACTACAGTGGACACGGGTAAGGAGTGTGGAGAGCCTGGGCCAGCAGGGCTCAGGTGAGAAGGAGAGGAAGGCCATCGGGGCAGAGACAGACTCTGTGCTCAGCGCCTGTCCCACTGTCCCAGCAGTGTTGCTGGGCAGTGCCCTTCACCAGGCCCACAGCAGAGCGCCCACCTCTGACTTTGTGCCAGGGCCCGGCAGACAAACAGGCTGCTCGCCACAGAGACACTCAGGTCACCCAGCAGCCGTGTGGCTGCAGCTTCTCCACACTACCCACGGCCCCCCACACAACCGCCCCAGCCGGTCCCCGAAGTCTAAGGCCTCTCGACTCACCAACTTCTCTTATTATCAAAAAAGAGAACGAGGAACAGCTTCTCGTCAGACTTGGTCTGCATGTGCTCCCCGATCTTTAGCACGTCCAGGGGTGGGGCTGGGATGGTGACGCCGTTGTGGTGGCCGGGCACTCGAGGCATCTTGGGGTCAATAATCTGCACGGGAAGGACCCGCTGAGGTTGCTATGAGGTTCACACTCACAGACGACCACACCCATCCCTGGCACCACCCCCGCCCCCCAGCCGTGTGAGCCTCCTCAGGACACGCAGGTGCTGGGGCCCTAGGGGCCACGAGAGCCGCACTCACCAGCGCCGGGTAGGAGGGGTAGCCACTGCATTTGGCCCACACCACCTTCAGGGGCTCCAGCACCGAGGCCGCAGCGTCGGTGGAGATCCACATGCTGTTCTGACCGACTTCTGCAGAGAGAGGTGCCGGGTCAGAACAGAGGGGGCGCGCCCCACCCCCACCCACAAGGTGCAGCAACAAGGCGGGGTCTCCCAGCACAGCCCAGCTCCCAGGCCTTTCTCACCCACCCCAGGCAGCCCCACTGCCTCTCCCAAGGGGGTCCAGGCCCGTGCATCCCCACTGTCCCTGCAGCCCACCTGGGGGCCCACCACCAGCCTCTCACAGACCCAGAAAATCTCATGCCCTCTGGGCTGGAGGCTGACTTCAGGTGCCCAGCACAGCCCCTTCTGAGCCCTCCTTGCCTCAAGGATGGGGCTCCCGGCGTGCTCCTGCCTCATCTAGGCAACTGGCACCCCAAATCCAAAGTCCTGGCTCCCCCTCAGCCAGACCAGCTCCCTGTTGTCCCTCCCACCAGGGGGGTGCTGACAGCATGGTTGCCTTCCACAGTGACAGCCATGCCGACCCCAAACCCTGGGCCTCCCCTCCCCCACCCTGCAGTCCCCTGTGCAGCTGCAGATCACCAATGAAGCCCAGACAGCTTCTGCAGTGCCTGGCGACAAGGAGCCACACAGAGCTGGGCGCTCCACAGGAGCGAAGGCAGGGTGGAGTAGGCGCCACAGACGCCCCAGCAGGGCTGCAGTCCAGAGCCCCTCTGTGAGCCGAACCCCTGCCTGGGAGGTCAGCCCGCACAGTCGCCAGGGGTTCCACACAGGGCACCGTGCTCCCTGAGCCGGAGTGCAGTTCCCAGCAGGCAAGCCCTAAGATGCTAACCGGGAGGGCGAAGAGCAAGGAGGGAAGTCTGGAAGACTCACCGGCTGCAATCCTGGCTGCCTTGGCGTAGTTCCCATTCTCGATGCAGGAGATCAGCTCACTGCGGTCCTCCAGCGTGTGCCTTCGCACAAGGGCCGGCTTGCCCCGCCCACACTTGGGCACACTAAAGCTTTGGGAGGAAGAGCAGAGGGAGTCAGGTGGCCCGCACGCCCCTGGCTTCAGCCTCATTCGGGCTGCCCGCCACCAAGCTGCCCATGCATCCTGCCTGACACCCCCTCAGCCAGGCGGGCCCATGGGTGTGCAGGTCTGGAGGGAAATGTGCCTGTGTGGCAGGGAGGGCTCAGGAGGCCATGCCTCACTCAGGGGCCAAAGTGGCCTTCACAGGGCAGACAGGTGACACTGTGCTCACTGCCAGAGTCTAGGAGGAAAAGATCAAATGTAACCTGAACTGCAGATTCTAAAATTGTGTTCGTATTTCATGTAGCGTTTTTTCCTACTTCTGCTTGAATTCTATAATGCAGATTAATATGCAGCATAGGAAACTGCCCACAAGGCCCACGCACACATGAATCCCAGGACACGATTTTTCAGAGGGCGCTAAGATGGAAGGCGGAGTGTCTGGGTTTCCAGGATAGCCAGGCGGGGCGGGCAGCGCTGGGGGCTGCATGGCGGGAAGCGAGGTGCCGCAGTGCCCACCTCGAGTCGCAGAGTGGGCTGTTGCTGGAGGAGATACTGGACTCAGAGGCACAGCGTCGTCGGGGTGCGGCTTTCCTCCCCAGGCCGCCGCCCGGCTCCTGCTCGCTCCTCGCACCCCCAAAGCCGTTGGTGAGACCTGGAACACAGGCAGGCAGGCCCTGAGCTCAGTGCAACCAGCGCATGCCCAAGCACAACTCAGCTCCATTACACTTGAACCTATCTTACAAAGAATGCTCCACCAAGATAAGAAGCATCTTCCTTTTCACTCCGGAGTCCCCAAGTATAGTCCTTACTAAAAGTAAACTCCAAAGTCACTCATTAAATGAAATGAACGGAGCCAGCTGCAGTCAGTTCCCATCACAGCAGTTTGTGGAGCACCGTGAAGATGCTCCTCTTGACAAGCTCAGGTCTCTAACGGGCTCTGTGAGGGCAAAGAAAGGCTGCCGAGAGCCTGCGCACAGGAAGAGACGTGCAGTCTGCCCACACGGGCACATGCCACATCGGACGGCCCCTTCACCAGGCTAGGGGGCCACCAATGACACAAAAAAGTGTTCACAACAGCAGAGCTTCAGGGAACAGGAAATCAGGTTTTAAAAAGAAAAAACTCTTGGTTCAAAAGAAAAGCATCAACATGAACTAAAAAATTCCGATGGAACACTCTTGAGACAGAAAATCCAGGTCGTCCCGTGTCTGAGCGGTGTCCGGCCTCACCCACATAAAGCTGCAAGTCACTGGCCTCCAAGTGTCCTAAACAGCTAAACAAAACACGATGCACAACTCCATCCTCTCAATGTTTAAGAAGTGTTTCATCAAGGCAAATCTCAACATTTTCCTCCTAAAAACACCTGACTTCATGTCAGCCAATGGGAAGCAACACATTGGCCTGCGGCCCCTCCACCAAGTCCCCCACGGGAGTCACAATGGGGGGAGGATGTCCCAGCCAGGCGCCCTCTGGGTGTGAGGCTGAAGAGGTGTGTGAATTTTTTTTATCCAAAAAGAACCCCATTTTCCTGCCTATCTCATCCTTGAACATTTTTTAAATCTATTTACAAAGGAAAACAAACATGTAAATTTGTAAACAGAGCATTTCTTTAGAATTTTTTTTGGAAATCACGTCTTGCTGTCACCAAGAACGGAGTGCAGCCTCGACCTCCTGGGCTCAAGTGATCCTCCTGCCTCAGCTTCCTGAGTGGCTGGGAGATCCAGTGTGGAAGGGAACAGCTGCACTGCAGGGTTTTCCACCCACTTCATACACTTCCCGTTGTCTCTCAAGGAGCATGACTTTTACACAGAGGTGCCGAATCAACCTTGGTTGACTGTCCAGAAGGGAAAGCGCCCTGCTGCCCTCCACAGACTCAAGTCAGACACCGGCTCTGTCTCTGCTGGACAGGAACGTACCATGAGCTCCAAGGCAAGCTCTGTGTTTCTCATTTTAACCTCAGTCATTTTAAGGCCAGTGGGGGCTGTCATACTCATTTTCTGGCAAGGGAACAAATGTAAGACCCTACAGGAGAAGGCCTTGAGCCACACACTGAGTTGCCCCTGGGGCTCCACATCTTCCCCACACTCATCACAGAGCTGGCTCAGACCCTGCACACTCAGGCCCTGAAGGTGTCTCAGGGACTCCACCTAGCTCGCACCAGCAGTAGACAGACGGAGCCCAGTGCCCCTGCCAACATTCAGCCGCACAGGCCCAGGGAGGGGTCTGCCAATGCGTGTGAGCCGTCTCCAGAGAGCAGCTACCAGCCTGGCGACCCACACCCCACAGCCAGGCCCCCGGCGCACTCCAGACTCCAGGTGCAGGGTGGGCCTGCTCCAGGCTGGGCAGACGCAGGTCAGGGCCTGGGTAGGGAGGCTTTTAGCAGAGTTACTGGTCGGTCTCCACACTTGTGCCAGGCCCAGGGGCCGAACGGTGGCCAGCTGGGGGAAGACGACGACCCATGCGGGTGGCCTTCACAAGAGTGCCTGGTGATACCAGCCTGAGGGCCCCAGATCCAGAGCACCCGCAGCTGTGCCGGCACCTACGGCCCCAACACAGCCAAGCCATGCAGGGGCCACTCACCAGCCTTAATGGCATGGAGTGGGGCCAGGCAGAGGATTAGAGCACAAGGCAAGTCCTTAATTCTCAGAAAGAAGAGAATGACAAAATGTCCCCTCCTGAGTTTCCTGAACATTCACTGGGTGTGCAGGTGATGCCCAGGCGGCAAGCTAGGTGCACAGAGAGGTTCTGCGTGTTACCCTGAAAATGTGACAGTGCCAAGGAAGATGTGGGCAGCACAGACAAAGCCAGCCCAACCGAGACGCCGCCCAGGGGACGGCCTGGTGGGGGCAGGATGGCAGGGTGGCCGCAGAGCCTGCTGACAGGCAGTCCAGGGACTGTGGCAGTGCAGTCACCCAAGAGGCCAGACCAGGCCACTGACAGCCCAGGACACTCTACAGCCGCCGCCTGGAGTCCCCAGAGCCTCGGGGGAGCTGTGAGGTGGCCTGTCCGACCCAGACCCTCCTGATCTCCACCTGGGCCACGAGGAAATAATCTATGACAGCCATGGTTCTGAGATCTCTCCATCTCAGCCCAGCCAGCTCCCACCCTGTGAGGCTCTTCCTGCCAGCTGGGAGACGACCACCATGACCCGCACCCTCGGCACCCTCGGCACCCCCTGCAAGGACCTCAGCCCGGAACATTCTGAAGCCCAAGCCAGCCTCGAGGTGGGGCCCAACGTGGGGAGCCCGGGGCCTGAGGTCTGCAGAGATGGGTGCCCGATCCATGAGGCATCTGGAAACAGCAGGCACTCATGCTGGCCCCAAGCCTCTAAATCATGTATATAGCAGGCAGCAACTATTTCAGCAGGAGGTGTTTTGTTAATGCTGAACGTAAAGCTGCTGGCTGTGAAAAACACATTAAAAGAGGCAGCAGCTGCCAGGAAAGAGCCATTGCCCCCTCAACACAGGAGCTGCATGGAATTCCCATGGTGGCCGGGGTCCGCCCCACCCGAGGGGCCTTCCCAGTGACCTCCTAGGAGCCCAAAGAAAAACCAAACACAGAAATGTCCCTCTCTAACCCAAAAGGAGATGGCGCAAAGGTGTGCCACAGCCCAGCCACATGTGGTCCGTGGAAGCCTGCCTGTCACCAGGTGCATCCACGGCACACCTCAACTGTCCCGGGAGGTCCCCAAAGGGTCTTCTGAGACACTGCAGGCAACAGCCGCTGGGACACCGCCCCTCCCTAGAGGGGAAAGAAGCCCGGGGTCCAGCTGGGGTGGCAGAGGCCTGCAGGTCTGACTGGCGGCGGTAGTCCCCTCTGGCCTCGGGCCTCGGGCCTCCAGCCCCCAAACCTACGTAGACACCACAAATCCTCTGCGCCACAGGTGCAAGAACACCGGCCCCCAATCAGTAGCTGCTGAGACGCTTGAGGGCAGGGACCCATGGGAACACATCCATGTGGCACAGATACAAGCCCACCCCTGCCAGACCCTGCCCACCCCTGCCACCAGCACCCACGCTGCTGCCTTGGCTTCTCCGGTTCATGGGAAGCTTGGCCGTGTAAAGCAGGTGCGCTGAGCCGGCACCCTAAAGACCAGAGCCCTGAGGGCCCCGTGCGGTCAAAGGCTCCAGCACCCGCGCCGCCACAGAGGTGGAGAGCCCGTTATCTTCTGCTTTCAGTTCACTTTTACTATCGATAAAAGAGCATTTTTCAGCCTCTCAATAAAAACGCACACTGAAGAAGATTCCACCTCCACCTGCTCTTGCTGGGACCAGCTCCGTGACAATGCGGCTGGGGACGGTCACAGACAGACCTGAGGCCCAGGCCAGATGCCAGCACAAGATCCCAGCTGTGGATGCCCCACCCCGCGAGCAGAGCAGAACTTCTCAGGTGGCCACAGGAGCACTCAACATGGTGACCCACAAGAGACGAACATCAGCGCTGCTCAAGAATCCACTGGGGATTGTGGGGAGAAAACAGAGGAAGGGGAAGGGGAGAGGAAACCCAGAAATACAGAAGAAAACCCAGAAATACAGAAGACGCTAGCGAGTGAGTGAGCACACACTGCTCATGCCACATACTCAGACGGCGCCGAGCCAAGTTCCTCCACACCCCACGGCACTGACACAGCACAACGCACGGGGGCACAGCCGCTGCACCCGCACCACTGGTCACTACGGGACAGCTCCGCACATGCTCAGGACGGGCCTGGAACGCTGTCCAACTGCGTCGTCAGCTGCGGCGGGCTCTCCTCTGCGTCCTTCATGACTGTCCAGAGGAAAGGCTGAGGCACCGCGACATCCTGCCAGGTCCAGGCGTGCACCGGGCACCAGCACCATTCCCACTGCCGGGCTCTGACTTACAGAGGGGTGGGCTGGGTGGGGGCAGGGAGCTCCTCCAAGGGCTGCTGTTTGTGTTTTTGTTTAGAGGATGTTTGAACTGATGATTCCAATGTGATCCACAAGAATTAAGTGAAAGGCAAGATGCAGTGACCTTTGTGCATTCCAAAACGGCCGCTTAGCAGAACTCCAGTCCAAGTTGAGGTAAGAAAAAATGATTAGGATCCAAAGAGTGAACTACCCAGCACATTAGTGGTTAAAGTGAGAACCTGGAAAACAGTGAAAAAGCCATTTAGTCTGAATGAAAAGGCAAAACAGCTCAGCCTCCTCCCTGAACAGACAAAGGGCACCAAGGACACCCTTGCGCTCTCACGCCCCTGCACGTGCACAAGGAGACTCTCAAGGCACGGAACGGCGGCAAGCAGCAAACCGCTTCAGGCCAGAAGGTTCTCGGCTGGTGAGCACACAGTCGCAGAGGAAGGAAGCCACGAGCCACGGCCAGCCTCTGGGGCTGGGCCATCATGGGAGCAGAGACGTGGCGCGCAGCACAGCCGGCAGGTGGCCCACAGCAAGTGTGTCGCCTCAGGACCAGTGACCCTGTTCAGCCTAACTCGGAATCGTGCGGTGCTGGAGAAATGTCAGAGCGCTCCCTGAAGTTCAGAGCACATAGTCATCTGTTTGGAAAACATCAGAAGGTTCCAAATAATTTCTGTCCTAATATTGCGAAGAACTGCAGCACGGAGCAAGAAATCCCCCACGTGCAGAGCACCAGAAGCCTCTGGTGAAGCCCAAGTGAGGATGGATGGCGGGACTGGCACCATTCAGAGCACGCCCAGCCCTCCCCGGGTGCCTCGGTCACAGCAGTGGAACACCTCACGTTCCCAAGGGCTGAGGCTGCTGAGGCTCCCGGCTGCTCAGGAGAGAGCTCAGGAACTCACCACGCCTCCACAGAAATCCACTGCCACTCAAGAATGAGAAAGAACTCTCCACTTCAGTCAGGATCAGAGGGCATTTCTCAAAATCCACATGGGCCATGCTCAGGGAAGGTCTGCACTAAGACTGCTCTATGCCCACTGTCACCATGGGAAACGGCAAAGCACTCCACTCCAATGTGGGACAGTGGCACGAGGGCACACATGGTCTTCTACAAGAGACATCTCATGAGCAAGCCTGAGAGGCTGCTAAGGACATGGCTCCCAGCTAGCAAAACTGTCCAGGCAGGGCCCAGTCAGGTAGGGCCGCCTGGTGGAAGCCACCACACAAGCCTCCTGAATGAGGAGGGGAGGCTGCCTCGAACCCCAGCCCCACGGCCCATGGGGCCTCCATGCACAGAACCCCACACCTCTGCCGCCAACAGACGTGAAAGCCCGAGGAAGTGTAGTGTCAGTTGAGCCCCAAGTTCTGCGTGGAGGGGATGCCCGTGACTGCACCCAACCACCCTCCAGTACCCTGCACCAGCGCACCTGCTCGTTGTCAAGAGAGGGAAGCGCCTGGTCTCTGGTGGCGCCCCCCCCCCCCCCCGGCCACGCCGGCGCGGCGCCCCCCAGCAAGACGGGGGCGGCGGGGGGGGGGGGGGGCGGCGCGGGGGGCGGGGGGCCCGCGGGGGGGCGCCCCCGTGGGGGGGGGGGGGGGGGGGGGGGGGGGGGGGGGGGGGGGGGGGGGGGGGGGGGGGGGGGGGGGCACCAGAGACCAGGCGCGTCCCTCTCTTGACAACGAGCAGGTGCGCTGGTGCAGGGTACTGGAGGGTGGTTGGGTGCAGTCAC
>CAUYLG010003068.1:0-50000 GCA_963573385.1 Cacajao melanocephalus | reverse complement strand
AGGATTATTGTGAGGATTAAAAGTAAGGCATTTAGAAGAATCTCTGAAAATATTCTTTAAACATCAGTGATATGGTCCAGATCTGTGTCTCCACCCAAATCTCACGTCAAATTTTAATCCCCAATGTTGGAGGTATGGTCTGGTGGGAGGTAATTGGATCATGGGGGCAGATTTTTCCCCTTGGAGCAGTTCTCCTGATAGTGAGTTCTCCTGAGAGCTGGTCATTTAAAAGTGTGTGGCACCTCCTCTTTCTCGAGCCATGTGAAATATTGCTCCCCCTCCCCTTCTGCCATGATTGGAAGTTTCCTAAGGCTTCCCCAGAAGCAGACTCTGCCATGCTTCCTATATAGCCTGCAGAAATATGAGCCAATTAAGCATCATTTCTTTATAAATTACTCAGTCTCAGGTATTTCTTTATGGTAGTGCGAGAATGGACTAATACAATCAGCTATTGTTTAATGTTATTTCTATAAGATAATTTTGGGACAGTAGATTGAGGAGAATTGTTAGGTCAGCTGCAACAGATTAAGGTCCATGTGAGTAGAAACATAATACAGACTGAGGTATGGCAATTCTTTCAAAATGTGATGGAATTATGAATGAAAGAGAAATAGTATGGTAACTTAAGGGGAAACAAAATTGAATTTTTTTAAATAAAAGCTTTTGGAATGCTGGATGTGGTGGCTCATGCCTGTAATCCCAGCTACTGTGGAGTTTGAGGTAGGAAGATCACTTAAGCCCAAGAGTTTGAGACCAGCCTGGGCAATTTGTGGGGAGACCTCATCTCAGACAAAAAAAAGTTTTTGTTTTAGTGACTTCTGAATACACCATAATACTTAAAATCATTTCAGTAATTTAGTCCTTAATAAACCCAGTAAATAATAAGTCACTTGTTCTCAACCTTTAGTGGATTTTTCCAGTGAGTAATATTTTGTATTCACCATAAAATGTGTTTGCAACAGTAAATGTTAATGCAGCTTTGGTTGTTTATGGTTTTTATTAGTGATTTGCTTTTTGCAAACTTAAAACCAAAAATGACTAACAGCTGTAAGATGGAAATACAAACATAAACCACAGTGAATTAATTGCAGGGATTTCAATAATCATTTCCAGTATTTAAAATTTTTGGTTTTGTTTTTTCTTTTTATAAAAAGATTTAGCTACTTTAAACTCCACTATTTAGATCATAGATAAATCTGTTTAGATTATTCTAACCTTAGTATTTACCTTATGAGTTTAATGATGAATTTCAAGATGTTGGGTTTTTTCAATGTCAATAAACATTTTTTACTTTTACATATGTTATATAAGTGCCATGATATCACAATTTTATTTTTGTTAAATTGTAGAAAAATTTATTTTGTTTATTAAAACAGTTAGAACTTTAGAATATTTTAATTTTGAATGATTACTATTGTTTTATCTTTAAGGACTTAATGATCTTTGATTTTTCTTTGTAAATGTTTATGGTTTACAAAGCATTGCATATATATTTTTATCATTCAATCTTCATAGCACCCTTGTCAGTGTTGTCATTCCCTCCCCTTTATATATGAGGAAGCAGGCTCAAAGAGGTGGTGACTTGCCCAAGACTATAACTGGAACTGGGTTTCCAAGTCGAAGTTCTAGCACTACTGATGATTAACCCTTATTATTAAAATCATTCTGTCATCCTCCTCCTACTCATACTATGATCTTCCGTCTTTTTTTTGCTCAAAAAAGTAGCAATTTTGCTTTAGGTTTCCAGATATGTCATTTTAGAAATTGACTAACTTTCCTGTAAAGCCCTTGTTTGCAACCTGATCTTCTCCTACCTTTCACCACCCCCCACAGGGACATTTGTCAATTCCTGGAGAAACTGTTGACTGTCGAAACTGTAGGAGTGGAGGGGAGGCTGGACATAGTGGCTCACACCTGTAATCCTAATACTTTGGGAGGCTAAGGCTTGGAGGATTACTTGAAGCCAGGAGTTCAATATCAGCCTGGGCAACAAAGTGAGACCCTGTCTCTACAAAAAATAAGCTGAGCACAGTGGTATGTGTCTGTAGTCCCAGCTACTTGGAAGCTGGAAGCAGGAGAATTGTTTCAGCCCAGGAGTTTGTGGCTACAGTAAGCTATGATCACGCTGCTGTACTGCAGCCTGGGCAACAGAGCAAGACCTTGTCTCTTAACAAAATAAAAAACAAACAAAAACCTGTAGGGGGCAGGGGATACAGGTGTTACTGACAACTAGTGTGTAGAGACCAGGACGCTGCTAAAAGATGTACAGGGCAGCCCCTACCACAAAGAATGACCTGGCCCAAAATGTGAAGGGAACCAAAGTTGAGTAACTCCACTGTGAAGAGTAAGACTTTATTTACCCATTCTTAACCTTGAAATCCAAACTCTCCATTTCTTCTTGTATATCTGTAATGTTGTTCTTTTCCCCTCGCCCCCAAATTATTTAAAATCTTGTTTTTGAGGTAGTTTAATGAAAGGTGATTATCTTTCATAGCTTAGGAATTACATGGTATATTTTGGTATTGTTGTTAAGAATTTACATTAATACTGCTTTAAAATGTTATAGATAGATTAGAGTTTTCTGAAGAATAGTTTATGTTGCTGACTGGGAGAAGAAAAATAAGATCAAAGCACAAATATTTTATTTCAAACTAACATTTTTAATGAAATTTTCCCTGTTTTCTAATTTTACTTATGTTGAATGCCAATAAAAAATACATAAAGAACTCTGAGCTTTTATGTAGAGCTTTCAGTTTCTGTCTGTTTAATTTGATGCTCTGCTTATTCGGTTATACTAGATGTGTTTCTGAGTTATCCAGTCCATATTTATTTGAAGAGACAATTTGGTGTAGAATTGATAGTGTCAGGCTCTTCCAAGCAAGGTCTTCCAAAGGAGTATCTCAAAAATATTCCTTAGAGTTGAGGTGGTAATGTTATATAGCCTAACAATTGACATGCTATTAAAAGCTTATAATAACTGATCATCAAAATGCAAGTTACAGATTTTACATAAACACTACACATTTTTACAGAGGTTTTATAATCAGGTAATAATTAAAAAAAAAAAAAAAAGCATATGCTATAGCCCCAAACCAGCTCTTAAGAGTAGCATCTGTTCAAGTTGGTAATGAACATTTACTGAAGGCTTTAAGAAGTTAGTTTTAAACATTAAAGACAGATTGTAAGACATGATAAGGTACTTTCAATAATATTATGTCATACTTCAAGATGATTACAAATATTACAGTACTACCCAAGTTATTAAAGAAATAATAAGAATAGGATAATGTGCTCTTCACATTACTGTCTTTATTTATTTATTTTTTTTTTGAAAGGCAGTCTTGCTCTGTCACCCAGGCTGGAGTGCAGTGGCACAATCTTGGCTCACTGCAACCTCTGCCTCCTGGGTTCAAGTGATTCTCCTGCCTGAGCCTCCCAAGTAGCTGGGATTACCCGCCACCACACCCAGCTAATTTTTTTTTTTGTATTTTTAATAGAGACAGGGTTTCACCATGTTGACCAGGATGGTCTTGATCTCTTGATCTCATGATCTGCCCGCTTCGGCCTCCCAAAGTGCTGGGATTACAGGCATGAGCCACCATGCCCAGCTTCTGTCTTTATTAATTCTGTTTTTCTAACAGCAAATGAAAGAGCACAATTTTTGCCAAGTCAGGCATTCCATTTACAGTACAGTTCTTTTTAAAATATGCTTGATAACAAAGTGTTAAATACTGAATGTCTTTTTAGTTATGAAGAGAAGAATGGTCAAGCATGAGATTTATGTAAGATCATCTGTACGAAAAAAGAAACTGCAATAGATGCTTGTTTCTCTTAATCCTTATGTATCAATAGTTTGGCAAAATTCTGTTGAAATTTCTTGTCATAAAATAAGTCAGTGGACTTACCACATGAGAATAGATATTTGCTTGTATATATAATACTACCATTATTAATAGAGTTCAAGTATTCCAAATGTAAGGATTTTTGAATCTTATATTAAATGGACATTACCAGTTACATTCCAAAGTTCCCAAGTTGAACACTCATTCTGCTCAAAACACAACGAAATGTTGCAGGTTGCATTTCCCAGTATTTCACCGGGTTGTTGAATAAACTTATTGCACTGTATAAAGATTTCTTCATCTTTGGCACTGTTGGACAGAAGTCATTTACTCCCACTCTTGAAATTGAATTAGAATGAAGGAAGATTATCTGTTGTAGTAGGAAAAAAGAGAGGGTTAAAAATACCCAGTAAATGTAAACGGAAGATACTCTGTAGTCGCCATTTGTTTGTGGGTTTATTCATCTGTTTATTTTACATTGGCTTGAATGTATTTTCAAGTAAAGTAGATGTACTCACTTATGCATGTTAAATATCTTTTATAACAACTCAAGCTCATGTGTTGTACACAAAAGTGTTGGGGAAGGTCTCCTGCCAAAGCTCAGAGCATAATGCCTGGTCAGTTGGGTCTCTTCTCTCTCTCTCTCTCCCCCTCCCTCTAGATAGATAGATAGATAGATAGATAGATAGATAGATAGATAGACAGACAGACATAATGTTTACTTTTATATATACACATATATACATATTTTTATATATACATATTTGTGTATATATACATGTACTTCAGTGCCATATTTACAATAATGCATATAAAACATTAGAAATGATCAGAAGAATGAAATGTAATGCTCCAAGAGTTAGGCTCACAATATGATTGTGAGGAATTATTAGCTGGCATTTTCTGTGACCAAGGGAGAAAAGAGTAGAACTACATTTTTGTAAGTTGTTTTATAGAAAGATCTATCAACATCTTATATGCATATTTGTAATACAGCATCAGTAGTTGAAATCACTTAATTTTATGTACACCAATGGACAAGTCACAATTTTATAGGCTGTGTGCATGTCTTTTTAAATTAAATTCTTACTAAAAAAGTATGGTAAATAGAGGGACTTTCCTTAATTCCCTTTAACAGCCCTTCTAATTCCTTCTTTGGCCTTTTTTGGTAACAGTGAGATTTCTGAGAAATAAAAGCAATCTACTTAACTGACAGCATTTTGGCATGCTGAAGAGCAGAAGCTTTTTGCTGGCCAAAGTGGGATATTCTCTCTAGCTGTTGTTACTTCTAGATTCTGCCTTTATATCTTAGTAAGACTGATACGAGCCCAATCATGAAAATTCTAGGCATTGCTAAAACATTTAAGTTTGTGTTGAGTCCCCTAGCTGCTCAATAGCAGTTCAAGGTATCGTTTGCCACAGCACTGATCTCCCTGGGAATGAAAACCTGCTGGACATCAGTGTATTTACTTTGTGGACATTCATTGAACTATATGCTTATGATTGTGTTCTTCTGTTTGTGCTATAATTCTCTTCATTTAATTAATGCTAGCAAGAGTAGCGGTAGATTTTACAGAGACCAGAAGCTGGAAGCAGAGTTGTGGAGCAAATTAAGCAGAAATGATATCAGGGATGGGACAGCTTGAGAGAGGACAGACTCAAGTTGTACTCACTGGCTAAACAGACATTCAAATGCAGCATTTGGAAAAGTCAAAGCAAAAGTTGTCACCTTGAGTTTAGCGCCTGCCTATATTATATTCATTTTGATGGCTTGTATCTCAAAGGAGTACAGTGAACGAAGCTTGTTTAAAGATCAGAAAGAAATATGGAAGAGACAAAGTGGCTTGATGCCCAGTTTTGTTCTCAAGCTCCTTGGAAGATGAAAACTTTCGTTCTTGGAATCTTGGCGAATTGAAAATCTTTATTCGATTCGCCACGGAATCTATGACCCCTCCCAGACAGTTAAGAGTTGTCAAATTAGGCCAGGCAGGTGGCTCAGGCCTGTAGTCCCAGCACTTTGGGAGGCTGAGGTGGGCTGATCACCTGAGGTCAGGAGTTCAAGACCAGCCTGGCCAACATGGAGGAACCTCGTCTCTGCTAACAATACAAAAAAAAATTAGCTGGGTGTGGTGGTGCATGCCTGTAATCCCAAATTCTCAGGAGTCTGAGGCAGGAGAATCGCTTGAACCCGGGTGGCAGAGGTTGCTGTGAGCCGAGATGGTGCCATTGCACTCCAGCCTGGGTAACAAGAGCGAAACTCTGTCTCCAAAAAAAAAAAAAAAAAAAAAAAAAAGAGTTGTCAAATTAGAAGGAAAAGATTTCTGGCTGGACATGGTGGCTCATACCTGTAATCCTAGCACTTTAGGAGACCAAGGCGGGTGGGTCATCTGAGGTCAGGAGTTCAAGACCAGCCTGGCCAACGTGGTGAAACCTCGTCTCCACTAAAAATACAAAAATTAGCTGGGCATGGTGGCAGGTGCCTGTAATCCCAGCTACTCAAGAGGCTGAGGCAGGAGAATCACTTGAACCCAGGAGGCGGAGGTTGCAGTGAGCCGAGATCGTGCCATTGCACTCCAGCCTGAGAAACAAGAGTGAAACTCCGTCTTGTTTCTCAAAAAAACAAGGAAAAGATTTCTAGTAATAAAAACAAATGACAAAATGGGAACTCATGATGCTCCAGATGGTGACTTTTAATTGGTTATATACTGTATTCTAGTTGGAATGCTTAAAAAATATATACATGTCTATCCTAGCACCACCACACTGATAGCGAAAATACCGGGAGCCTAATCCTCTTACTTTGCCTTGAGAAATGTTTCCAGAACAAAAGATATATGACGCTGCTCGATGTCCTCCTGACTAGTCCTGCCTCTGCATTGCCACCCCACCCTAGAAATCTGAAATTAACTGTGCCAGTGGCTTTGCCACAATGTCCTCAGCAGTTTCAACAGGAGAAACCAAAAGATGGAAATGGATCCTGAGCTTTCAGGTAATATCAATGTAGAAACCATTCTTCTAAAGCTCTCCTACTTCTTATAACTCCTCATGCAACCTGGAAAGTCGCTATGTTTGAATCACCCTTGCTGCTTACTATATCTTTGCTTGAGATATGCTAAAGAGTGTTGTAAAAACTAAAGAAAAGTGCTAATATCTCGTGAACACAAGTAGAATGTTTTACCTGGAGGTATTTCAACTCTGGTAATCCTGAAGGGATTTTTTTTAGTTTATTGTTTTCCAAATGTATTTCTCTCACACGTGGTATGTTAGCAAGACTCCCATTTTCGATATCTGTGATTTTGTTGTTTCCTAGGCCCAGCCTATAAATAATATAAAATGTATCGAGTCTTATACAGATGGTTAGGTGTGATAAACTTAGCTGAACACACCACAAACTAGTTAGAATATAAATGCCTGTCCTATTTTAATATATGTTCACACAAAGATATTTAATAACCTATTAATAACCTATTTCAGTATGTAACAACCATCTTCCAGTTTTGTCAGAAAATTCTTTAACCTAAATTTAAGAAAAGATTAAATTTGAAAAGTCATTTTCTTCTTTTCACTTGGTTTACCCCTCCCATCAGCAGAGGCCATAATAATGGTGGCTCTTTCTAGTTTTCTTTTCATACTCTCCAGTTGCAACAGCAACTGGCTTAACAGACAGTGATATCTACTAGGGTCCCTATGCACATTCTCTAGGTGGTATCATTCTAAGTTAAAATTTTGGGAACTTTTACCTTTGCAGTTCTTTGTATCGTTTAAAATCCTCAAGTTCCACTGTTGAAATTTTATTATAATCTAAATGAAGCTCCAGTAAAGTTGATGGTAAGCCTAATAAGAAGAGAAAGATACATGTTAAGTCAGGTATAACCAGGCCCCCCTATTTGTTTACTTTTCAAGTTTCAGATTATGGATTTAGGCAACTTTTTAGGTAACTACTTTTTTTTTTTTTGAGACGGAGTTTCACTCTTGTTGCCCAGGCTGGAGTGCAGTGGCATGATCTCAGCTCACTGCAACCTTCGTCTCCTGAGTTAAAGGGATTCTCCTGCCTCAACCTCCTGAGTAGCTGGGATTACAGGTATGCAGCACCATACTTGGCTATTTTTTGTATTTTTAGTAGAGACAGGGTTTCACCATGTTGGCCAGGCTGGTCTCAAACTTCTGACCTCAGGTGATCCACCCACCTTGGTCTCCCAAAGTGCTGGGATTACAGGCGTGAGCCACCGTGCCCGGCCTGGTACCTACTTTTTATTAACTTCTTATTATAGGAAAATTGTAACCATTCATAAAAATAGAAACTAGTATTATGAACCATCATGCTCAGCTTCAACAGTTATCTCCATTTTTCCTATCTTGTTTCATCTACTCTATTATTTATTGACTTGTTTATCTGTTTTTATTTTGCCATATTTTTTTTTGCTGGAGTATTTAAAGTCTAATCTTACACAAATTATCATTTCACCTGTAAATTCTTCAACTAGATGTCTCTAACTGGTAAGGTCATCTTTCTTTTTTTTTATTTTACATAACCACTCTGTTAATATCACATCTAACAAAAATTAATTCTTTACTATCATCTAATATAATAAAGTTCCCCCAGTTGTCTCAAATGTCATTTTACAGTTGATTTGTTCAAGTCAAGATTAAATGAAGTTTGCAGAATACATTTGATTCTTATCTCTCTTGAAATCTCTTTTTTTTTTTTTTTTGAGACTAAGTCTTGCTGTGTCGCCCAGCTGGAGTGCAGTGGCGCGATCAAGGCTCACCACAACCTCCCCATCCCAGGTTCAAGCAATTCCCCTGCCTCAGTCTCCCAAGTATCTGAGATTACAGGCATCTGCCACTGTGCCCAGCTAATTTTTGTCTTTTAGTAGAGACAGGGTTTCACCACGTTGGTCAGGCTAGTCTCGAACTCCTGACCTCATGATCCGCTTGCCTTGGCCTCCCAAATTTCTGGGATTACAAGCGTGAGCCCCTGGGCCCAGCCTGAAATCTCTCTTAATGTATAACATTCTCCCTCCTTTTTTCTCCCTCTTCTATTGATTTATTTCCATAATAATTTGTTTGAGACACTCATTTTGTGGATTTCGCTGACAGCTTCCATATGATATCATTTATCAGGATCCTTTAACTTCTTCCTATGACCTGGTAGTCTGATCCAGAGATGCATACAGATAGAAGTAGATCAGCCTCCTAGGGGTCTTAGCATTCATGCATGATTGCTGCCTAGATCCATTCTCTCATTAGGAATTGTAAAATGGTGACTTCCTGGTGTCATTCTTTATGGATTTATTAGCTGGAATTCTTCTCTAAAGAATTTTCTTTCATTAATTAGTTACTATGTAAGATTGTTTTCATAAAAAAGGCAGCAGAACTTGATTATTTCAAGTAATGAATTCGCACAATGCCCAAAGGCGACCAGTTAAAGTTTTGTGTGTGTATGTGTGTGTGTGTGTGTGTGTGTGTGTGTGTGTTTTAAACACCGTTATAAACACACAGATTTTTACTCTATTTGATATGTTCCAGTCATTGCAGTACTTATTCTTTCTTTTCTTTTCTTTTCTTTTCTTTTCTTTTTTGTGGCATAGTCTGTCTTTCACCCAGGCTGGAGTGTGCAGTCTTGGCTCACTGCAGCCTCTGCCTCCTGGGTTCAAGCGATTCTCCTGCCTCCGCCTCCCAAGTAGCTGGGACTACAGGCGTGCACCACCATGCCCAACTAATTTTTGCATTTTTGGTAGAGATGGGGTTTCACCATGTTGGTCAGACTGGTCTTGTACTCCTGACCTCAAGGAGACTCCTGTCATTCTGTGAAGTACCTTCCCACTCTGTCTTCAAACAGGTTCCCCCTCTTCCCCACACAGTATCATTGTGCAGTAGAACTTCCTGAATGAATAGGAAAAAAGACACTTTCTTCCTCTCTGCATGATAACTTGTTGGGTCTGGTGAGGACCTTCAGGATATCTGCATCCTTTCATCTTTCTGGGTGCGGGGTATGGGGGTGGGGGTGCGGGGGCAGGAAATACTGACTGGATTATGCCACACAGGCATTCAGCTTTCACAGGTTAGTGAATTCCGAATGTCAAAGGGATCTTGAAGAAATAGTTATTTAAGTTGAGAGATTTGATTCCAATTTAAATTTCTAAAGATTTCTTTTGGCTTTGAAAGAATCTCGAAAACTTTCTGAGAAGCTAAACCTTCACTTTTACGATACACTTTGAAATTTAAAGAGAATTTTGCAGTGTAGGAAAGACTTCTGGTATGAATATAAAGAATGGCCATGCCAGGAGGGAGCAGCAGCTCCCTCCTTTAGCCCTGTCGGTCTCACCTCCTCTCCTCCCTGTACCTTCTTCTTTTCCTTGTCTTCACTCTCCTTTATTGAATGTCAGCTTCCAGCATATGAAAGGGATTTTATGTGTTTAACTTATTGGGTAGTATTTGCATTTTTTTTTTGTAAAATGGGAAGGTAAATGCAGCATTTTTGGTTTCTTGTAGAAAAACATTCACCTCCTTTAAAGCTAAACTAAGGTAGTTTTTTTTTTTTATATGTGTAGTTCTGAATTAAACTATTGCCTTCCTGGATGGAAAAATTATCTTTCCCCTTTTACTTTAGATGATCTTTAGGTGACCTAAGTGAAAGGTCACCTCTTGATTAATAAAAACAGCTTTACTGTGTCTTTTAAATTGTCTGTATATGTTTGTTTTGTTAATCTTCCGGATCAGGTGAGTAGATCAGAGGGGATTATGATGAAGTTGCTGCTTTAACTGGTGGATACTGAAAGACAGCTGTTGGAAAGTGAAAATATGTTTTTAATTATAGGGGTTATTTTTGACCCAGTTAGTCATCAAAGCAAAGAGAGCAGATACCCTTGTTGGGAATAAGGAAAGCAAGACTCTGAGCATGAGTTCCAATAAAGGCAATCCTATGCAGCTAATCATCAGACAGGGAGCTTGGAAGTAATGGGTTAGAACACTGGTCATCTGACAGACTTAAGGACCATTCTACTTAAGGTGCTAGCCTCAGGTCACACAAAGCCATGATAAAGAGCACAATGCTCATCTTGGTAATTATTATATCACAAGCAATCACTTCCTATGTGCTGGATGTTGTCCCTAAACCTTTCTATGTATTTCTCCATTAATCTTCACAGTACACCTGGGAAGAAGCTGGGTACAAAATACCTTGTCTTAAATGGCATATCCATTCCTGCCAGAGCCAGGGACTGCCCAGTTTGGCCACATAGGCTCCACCTCAAACTGTGGCTGAACACCTGGAGACAGAGTCTCTTGCCCGATCTATCTTTCTCTGCTTTCTTCTGTATAGAATTCGCCACCTCTGACAGGTACTTCACAGAATGACACGTATAAATGAGTAAATGTTAGGAAACAGAAGGAAAATTAAAAGCTCATTACTCTTAGTGCTTATTTTTAGTGGAGTAAAAAAACGATGGCTTAATTCTGTCAGGAAAAAAAGCACTACATATGGCATTTTCTGTGTGTGTAGACTATATTGACCAGATTTACTGTTATAAGATTTCTAGTTGCAGTGTATACTGCACAGTTTATAATATTATATTTAATCATTTTTGAAAGGTGGCAATTTAAAAATACCATATCTTAAATAAAGTAAATACAAACCTTTAGGAACTGAGGTCAGTTTTGCTTCTGCAATTCTGATATGGAACACCGTCACTCCTTCAAATGCCCCTGGCTCTATCCCATTATTATCAAGAGGGTTTGCACTCATTTCTGTCGGGGGAGAATGACATGACTTAGCACACCTAGGTTGTATATAAAGGAAACTCACAGTGCAGAAAGACACATCCCAAGAATGAATATCCCAAGAAGCACGAGCTTCATCCTTTAGGCTCATTTTCACTCAGTATATCTGCTTCTGTCTATCTACTGTCCTTTCTGTCAGCATTAGAAAAATACTGCTTTGTATTATGTAAACTGCAATATATGAGAAGTTCACTATTATTTGCTTTGAATTACCAAATCTGTGACATTTTCACTCTCCTCCAACCATGAGCACAATTAAGATTTTGTTATAGTAGTATTGCATCAGAAAAAAAGATCATCCTTCATATACTCCAAAATGTTTATATTTTTCTGTGTACATTTTTGTGTCTTAAACTTTTTTAAAATTATAAGTCAATTAGAAATTGTTATTTTGTTAGCAGAAATATAACTTTGAAGAAATGCCAGTAAATGTGGTCAGACACTTGGTTGAATTAAATGAATAAATGATTGAGAATCTTGGTTATGAATTTTGAATGGAGATTATAGGGAGATGGCATGGTTATATGATGGGTGTTAGAAATAAAATCAGGTAGAGTTTTAAATAGAAGATGAAAAATTCCTTACATCAATAATCTTAAAGCAGATAACCAAATGTTAGGTGCACATTCCAAATAATATCCAAACTAATTTTGTAAATTATATTTGAGTAGCTTATGTAACACATTAAAATACTACCTTTAAATTAAATAAGAATAATGTAGATTATATTAATCAGAGTCTGGTCAGAAACAGAAACCAGGCTAAGTGTTTCAAAGGAGATTCTTTTTTTTTATTTTTTATTTTTTTTTAGATAGAGTCTCGCTCTGTTGCTCAGGCTGGAGTGCAGTGGCACTATCTTGGCTCACTGCAGCCTCTGCCTCCTGAGTTCAAGCAATTCTCCTACCTTACCGCCCCGAGTGTCTGGGATTACAGGCACCCGTCACCAGGCCCAGCTAATTTTTGTATTTTTGGTAGAGACGGGGTTTTACTGTGTTGGCCAGGCTGGTCTCAAACTCCTGAACTCTGGTGATCCATTCACCTTGGCCTCCCAAAGTGCTGGGATTACAGGCGTGAGCCACCGCGCCCAGCCTCAAAGGAGGTTCTTGAGGGAGAGAGAGACAGTATTACAAAGGTCACGTTTTCTTTAAGTGCTAAAAATTTTGTTGGGCATTTTAATTGGTTTATAAATGGCTTATCTAGGCAAAGATTATTATATTCAAAAATTAATTTTGGAAATTATTCTTAATAATGATGATAAAGTGTTCTACATCTGCTTGCTTATTATAATTTCAAGATGTCCCATTCATTTGAAAAACTTACCTAAAACGTGTAAAGCATTCATTCCTTTGAATGTGTCCTTTTGTATTTTCTTAACTTTATTTTCATGAATTCTGAGTTCTGCTAATGATTTGGGAAGATTAAGTGGTATTTCACTTAGTTGATTGTGGGATAAATATAGCCTTCGCAACTTCTTTGTGGTTAGAAAGGCTTTGGGGTGAATCTTTGTTAGCTTGTTGTTGTTCAGGATCAGACCCTTGATCAAGCATAAAAAGTTACACAATATTAGGAAGTGGATTTGATTTACCAGTATTCTACAGTGATTAGCCAATCATGGAAATCTGTACAATTTATATCATTCGTGTACTAGATCACCCATGTAAAAAATTTCCCAGCCCAATCTAAACTTTAAAAAAATTTTCACTGCTGAGTTAGAAAAGTGCAGAGCTGTAATAGTTGAGGTTGTGCCTTTGGTTTAGATAGAAGTGCATCTTTTTTATCTTTGAATAGATAATACATTCATATGGTTAAGGCTTCAGCCTCTACTTTGCCTCGTATTTCCCTTCAGGGAAGTGACCAAGGATATTATCTTTGTCTTATCTTAAAATCTACGCTACAAAATTATGTTTAGTGCTCATCAAATATATTTTTGCATTTTTTTTTCTATTTTGAAAACCTTACTTCTTTCATATCTACTAATGTTTACCATTTCTCTCAGAACAGAGGCCTGTAAGGAAAAAACTCCTACCATGTGCCCTCACCATTCTGGCATATTTTAGATGTTGGGGAGATAGTAATGGATCCTGAGGAATGGCTCAATCTCTTACCAGTTTTTTGGATATTTCTCAGGGTGATAAGACAGCATCCTCCAGTGGGGGTCTAATTACTCCAGAGAGCAAAAGAGCTTGTACTAGTGTGAGTGTGCTTTCTGCCGCCAAGTCCTTTGTGACATGTCCAAGGGTGCATGGCTGCTTGGGTGACCAGCCATCTCAGTCTGCCCAGATCATGAGATTATAGGATGTGGAGATTTCAGAACCAAAACTGTGAATGTTCTAGGCAAACTGGTACATTTTGGTAACTCTGATAACTATTTTCATTGCAAAATGAACATAGCTCAGTTCTTTACTCATTGCCAGATTGTTCAGAGATGATTTTCTGTGTTTACCAAGAATGATCACAGGCCACTGAGCATCTTCAGGACCTTTTTGTCCCTCTTTACCAATCCAGGTCATCTGATTTTCTCCAGGAGCAGCTCTAGATTCATTCATGATATGATTTTGCTCTCAAACTCATTTCACAAAAATCTCCCTTTGTTTCCAGACTGGTTTCATATACCTCACTGGTATTACTCACATTGTTGTTGTTTTTCCATGGCAGAAATACACATTTTGGTTGTTCAGTAAACTCCTTTTATCTGCACATTTGCTCATCTCACTCTTGGCCCTTGTACTTTCCTTTACTCACCCTCCAGAAATTCCAAATATATCACTATTGCTCAAAGTTTCACCGAGAAAGGGTAAGTCTAGTAGAAGAGGTGAAACTACATTTTGTTACCAACTAGTAAAATACCCTCGTTTCTGAGTGTGTGATGCCAACCAAAAGTGTCTTTTCTCTTCATTTGGTTACACTGAAAAAAGGTGAGGGGAATTTAAAAACTTGGTGGATTATCAAGATGGTTTGTGAATCCTCTCTTAACTCCATGAGGTAAATTTAGTAGGAATTATTACTCTCCTGTTAGTGATAAGGAAAGACGTAAAGTGAAGAAAGGTGACTGTCCTACAATCACCCAGCAAGTGAGGGTTAGCATGGCCCCACCACAAAGTGAACCTGTGCATCAGTGAGATCCAGGCTTTTGTTAGTTTGTTTTTCCTGGTTAAAACATGCAGTTGTTGGAACTGCTTAAAAGGAAGGAAAAGTAAGACAAAACTATGTAAGAGGTTTTATGCAGCACTATTAAGAGCTGCCCTGCATGGTGAGCTGGCTGAGTGATCCAGTTAAACTGCACTCTCAATGCTGGCTTGGTCATCACAGAGCCCCCAATTCATAATTAACAAAAAATGTAAGGACAGAAGATGAGAAGAGCATAGCCATTCAATAATAGGACAGTGATTCATGACTAATATGTCTGATCATGGCTGAAGTGAGCTACGAGATCTATGATTTTGCTCTCACTCTATTATCCTTTGTGTAAGAACCCGAGTGCCAAACAAGCAGCTAAAATGTAACTTTGTAGACTATTTAAAAAATAGTTGGATTCTCTTAAAAGACAGGTACCATATAAGGTGATATTATAATTACATAGATGTTTTGTAATTATATGGTATACCCACAATTCACTATAAAGTATGTACTTTAAAAAGTGATTTCTATTAGTATACCAGGTCAGTCTGCTAATAGTAACTTGGCAGTATTACTACTTAACAGTTGGGGGCTTCCCCACCATTGCTCTACACCTGATATGCATTTCTCAAAAAAAATCAAGTAGGTCTAAGAAAGCTCCTGATACCTTTTAGATTCTCATTTCCCAGTGAATAATAGGAGTACATATGGACTAAGTCCCTGGAATGCTCCTAAAATGTGATAAAATAATGATATGACAAATTTAAAATATTTATGGCCCCAGTATTAAATATGTCATTAGTTATTATTCTTGTGGTTATGTAAGCTGAAAAGGGGTTGAAGAAGTGGTAAACACATGAATAGGCTATATTTCCAACTTCTGATGGTAGAATAATGGCCTTGCCATTCTCCAAAAGATTCTGTGGCCTAAAGTTAGTGGAGTGGACTGGGTGGATCCTCAGTGGAATCCATTGTGTTATTTCTGACTGTCTTAATGTTTTAGTGAGACCTAACTTATAAGTATATGCTCTTCTAGTTGTTCTTTTAGATGTATATATATAAGGCTTCAAGCCTTACCAGATCTGAACCGCCTGCACACTTTGAAAGTGAAAAGGGCAGACAAGGTGCTGGCTACCTGGCAGTGCAATGTGAGAGCTGGATTTTGCAGGAAGTCTTGATGCGATGATTGAGCATCCCTCAGTCTGCCTTACCCTGGGATTGAGGACAGCATGCATGTCCTCAATCCCAGGATGACCAGGAGGAAGAGATGGGCCAGCAGGATCCACTGCACTGACCCCATGCTGACAGGGAGGCATGGTGACCTCACATCGCTCAGATACAGGAATAGAGCCAGGCCTGCATGGTAGCAAGGGGCTAGTATGGTTATGGTATTTTCTACCGTTTTATCTTAGTTTTATATCTTACTACAGATGACAGACTTTAAATTTGCTTTCTCCAGCACAGCCTGAGAGTGTCGGGAAATGGCCTGGACTAGCCAGGTCTGGCTTACCACCTCAGATGATACAGAACCAGAGCTCTTCCTCTAACACCACGCCAGAGTCAGCAAAGCAAGGAACTGTGCTGAGGGGAGGTGGTGGTACTTCCACAGCTGTGGCAGGCAGATATGAGGTTCTCCTCCAAACCCAATTTCAGACTAAATCAGAAATTTTACTTGCAAAAATTTAGAGACTTCAAAATGATTTCTTGGTTTGCTTTTGTTTTTGAGACAGGGTCTCACTGTGTCACCCAGGCTGGAGTGCAGTGGCATAGTCACGGCTCACTGCAATCTCCACCTCCCAGCTGAGACTACATGCACTGCCACCATACCAGCTAATTTTTGTATTTTTTTGTAGAGGTGGAGTCTTGTTATGTTGCCCAGGCTGATCTCAAACTCCTAGGCTCAAGTGATCTGCCCACCTCGGCCTTCCAAAGTGCTGGGATTATAGGTGTGAGCTACCACACCCAGTCCAAAATGTTAAACATGGAAGTAGTAATCTTTTAAATTCTAGACTTTTTTCCTGAGATGGAGTTTCACTTAGTCACCCAGGCTGGAGTGCCATGGCATGATCTCAGCTCACTGCAGCCTCCGCCTGCTGGGTTCAAGTGATTCTTCTGCCTCAGCCTCCTGCGTAGCTGGGATTACAGGTGCACGCCATCATGCCTGCTAATTTTTTGTATTTTTAGTAGAGACTGGGTTTCACCATGTTGGCCAGGCTGGTCTCTAACTCCTGGCCTTGGGTGATCCGCCCACTTCGGCCTAAGTGCTGGGATTACAGGCATAAGCCACTGCGCCCAGCCTAAATCCTAGAATATTAAAATGATACTAATATAGTAAAGAAAAAAATTCTTTTCCTCTTTAAAGATCCAATAAAGAAGCCATACATGTATATATTAATCAGATATATTCTGTGTGCTGCCATTAGAGATTTGTGGTGTTTTAAGATAACACGTTTGGATAGAGATTTCTTACACTGTTTGCTAATGATTGCTGTAAATAATTACTTTCTTGTTCATTTTAATATATAGTGACTGTTATTACCTGAATAGATTGTAAGCTTATTTGAGTACCATTAAACTCAGCCCACTGCCTTTTACCTGGCTATTATTTAATAAACATCCATTGAATTAAACTATTAATTGAATTAAATCTATAATTTTTAATTGACTAGAACCCTGCTGAATACAGAGACTTTTGTCATTCTTTACATACATAAAAGTAAGACTTGTTTATACTAACATAGTATAATTAATCATTATAGCAAAGATGTAGAGTTTTCACTTAAATCTTTGAAAGTATGACGATATATTCTTACATAAAGTGAAGTGAGTCCTTTAAAATCATTTTCTTTGATTTCCTTAATTTTATTGTTTTGAAGATCAAGCATTCGAGTATCAAATGGAATGTTGGTTGGGACTGAGGTCAAACCTGAAAAAGAAACAAACATATTATATAGTAGAGAATCATGCTGAAGATGAAATTACTAATATGATAGAAATATACATTTTTTAAAGTCCATGATTATCATCAAGTTACAGATGACTTAATAGTCATAGCAGATGACAAAAACATGGTTTTGAGGGAAGACCTCAGGACCTTTTTTAGTAACTTATTAATTTTTACAAGGTTTCTAGATTGGTCTAGCTGTCACCACCCATCCCCTCTAAGGTGGAATAAAAGGAGACAAATTGGAGCTGCCCTAGTGACTGTGAGGAGGTGACCAACTGCTGAGGTGTAGCTTCTGTTAATGTACTTTTGGCTGAGGAATATGAGCTTTCTTTGCTAATTTTCAGGCTGTTATAGTGCTAAATTGGAGCATATGGGTCTTGATCATTTTAGTAAGCCTTAGAAAGTTGTGTTTAGAAAATAGAAAAATTATATTTTTCATGTATATTACCAAAAACTACCACCCATTTCCTTTAAGTAATTAACTCATCTAATTAGTTGTAAGTTCTTGATTTCCAAATACTGGTTCATACATAATTCTTTTTTTTTTTTTTCTTGAGACAGTCTTGCTCTGTTGCCAAGGCTGGAGTACAGTGGCGCCATTTCTACTCACTGCAACTTCTGCCTTCTAGGTTCTAGTGACTCTCCTGCCTTAGCGTCCCAAGTAGCTGGGATGTATACCACCATGCCTAGCTAATTTTTGTAATTTTAGTAGAGACAGTGTTTTGCCATGTTGGCCAGGCTAGTCTCGAACACCTGGACTCAAGTGATCTGCCTGCTTCAGCCTAGATGTCAGTACACTTTTGATAGAACCGTCTTCACTCCTGAATAGTAGTCATATATTTAATAGCCACAAATTGAAGAACTGAAAAACTAATATTTGAATATCAACATTCTATCCTACAGCCCTATATACTTTTCCTTTCTATACTTTAAAATTAGGCCAGGCATGCTGGCTTACACCTGTAATCCCAGCACTTTGGGAGGCCAAGGTGGGTGGATCACCCAAAGTCAGGAGTTTGAGACCAGCCTGGCAGGAGTTTGAGACCAGCCTGGCCAACGTGGTGAAACCCCGTCTCTACTAAAAATACAAAAATTAGCTGGTTGTGATGGCACATGCCTGTAGTCCCAGCTACTTGGGAGGCTGAGGCAGGAGAATTGCTTAAACCCAAGAGGCGGACGTTGTAGTGAGCCAAGATAGTGGCACTGCTCTCTACCCTGGGTGACAGAGTGAGACTTTGTCTCTAAAAAAATTAAATTGAGACTCTTAAGAAATTTAACTATATGTAGGAAGAAGAAAGGGGTAACTTGATGAATTAGCAAGGTAGTGGGGCAGTTTTGTTTGTTAGAATGGATTCATTTTGCCTTTTTTTTTTTTTTTTTTTTTGGAGACAGAGTCTTGCTCTGTCACCTAGGCTGGAGTGCAGTGGCATGATCTCAGCTCACTGCAACCTCTGCCTCCCGAGTTACAAGCCGTTCTCCCACCTCAGCCTCCTAGAAGCTGGGACTACAGGCACATGCCCTCATGCCTGACTAATTTTTTGTATTTTTAGTAGAGACAGGGTTTCACCATGTTGCCCAGGCTGGTCTCAAACTCCTGACCTCATGATTTGCCTACCTTGGCCTCCCAAAGTGCTAGGATTACAGGTGTGAGCCATGGCACCTGGCCCCTAATTTTGCCATTTTTATGAACACAGGAGATTATTTTGGTTTTAGAAAATGAAGTGGAAGTCTTGTAGGAAGCTGGAGGTTCTGCAGAAGGGATCCTCCTGGTAACATAGATTTTGACAAACCTACTCTTTCCCTGCCCCTGATGAAACTGAAGCTCTGAAAAAAGTTTCATCTCCTGAGGGAAGAAGAGTGGTAAGTGCCCAGACCCTTTTTTTGGTCATGTCGTGGGGAGGTAGGGTGGGTGCAGCAGCATGCTGATGGCATGTCTGACTATCACAGATATCCTTAGGTGGATTTTGTTTACTAGAGTTTTTTCAAAGCTGAATGTTTGGGAGACTGTGTGATGGGAACACCAGCTGCCTGCCATGAGGTAGCTTGGGTTTCTCAGGTCTTTGGTGACAAGTGTGTACAAGAGCAGTTTTATGCAACATCTCATCCAGGGTCTTCAAGTTGGAAGCATATGACTGCTCTGCTGTGGCACATATGGAGGCCAGCACGTGGGGGTAGTCTACACTAAAGATGAATGTGTCCTTATTCACCATCTTACCCCAAACCAACCCAGTTTACATCCAGTGGAGTCACAGCGGATACACATATTTTTATCCGGGATTTTGACTGACAAAGTGCTTTAACATGCACCCACTCTGCAAAGTAATAGTAGGTAATGTTTTTTCTTGTCTGGGATGCAGTTTAGTACAATAGTACATTCTGATATTCCCTAACTAATCTCTTCTAGCCCTCTGCATCTGTCTTAGCCTCTACGTTTCTTGTTCCTGCTGCTCTTTCCACAGTCATTCTGCATAAACGAGTTTTCTCGAACAGTGCTTGTATCTTAATCTCTTCTTATGAGAATTCCACAGGTAAAGCTTAAGAGCCATTTTTTCCCTAGCGTATCTATTTCTTTCTTTTTTTTTTTTATAGAGATGAGGTTTTATCTTGTTGGTCAGGCTGTTCTTGAACTCCTGACCTCAGGCGATCCACCCGCCTCGGCCTCCCAAAGTGCTGGCATTACAGGTGTGAGCCACCACACCCAGCCTCCTAGCCCATCTATTTCATTAGACTTTCCTAGTAAGTCTAGCTCGTATCAGTCTCTTCTTTTTCTGAATGCTTTTTGTTTACCTCTCATTTTGTCATAAAATGACAAACTTAATTAAGGTCTCTAGGGTAGATTATTATAAGCTATGACTCTTGCCATGAATGCTATGGCAGTAGGAAGCAAGTCTAATGCTTTTCAAGGCATCTGCTCATACAGACGCATGAGGTGACCCTGATGGGCCATCAGCCCCTGAGTGGGAGTTGTGTGCCAGACCTTGGTCTCCATAGTTGGATTTGGAACCAGTCTCAGCTGTCCCCGCTTGGAAACAGCTGAGGGCAACAACTCTTGATATGCATTCCCATCATGTCCCATTCCTGAACAGGGTATAGGTATGCTCTTGAGTGCACCTTCATTAGAAGTATTAAAGAAATAAAATACTCAGCAAAGAATTATAAATTTGAAAGAGACTTTATCTACTTTTTTCTTAGGCAGTTTTAAACCCAAATTGTTAAAAAGCAAATAAAGCATTATTTTAAAAGGTCGAGATCAGAGATTTCACAAGCTTTCTATAACTCATCTCATTGTTCTGGACATGCAACTTATTTTGTTACCATGGAGTTTTATTGAAAAGTACAGTCTCAACCTGCTAACACTTGAGATAGAACTGCAAGTGGTGTCCATTCTCTCTGAAGGGAATTAAAATGAAGTGCTTTGATTTAACTTGGGAAGAGAAGGAAGTGTTCTGTGTAGAACACTCCCGTAGTTTTCCTCTGATTTTCTGAATTTTAAAAATAAATTTAACGGCTAGGCATGGTGGTGCACACCTGTAATCCCAGCACTTTGAGAGGCTGAGGTGGGCAGATCACGAGGTCAAGAGATGGAGACCATCCTGGCCAACATGGTGAAACCCCGCCTCTACTAAAAACTCAAAAATTAGCTGAGCGTGGTGGCGTGCACCTCTAGTCCCAGCTACTCAGGAAGCTGAGGCAGGAGAATCACTTGAACCTGGGAGGCCTAGGTTTCAGTGAGCTGAGATCGTACCACTGCACTCTAACCTGGCAACAGAGCAAGACTCCGTCTCAAAATAAATAAGGCCTGGTACGGTGGCTCACGCCTGTAATCCCAGCACTTTGGGAGGCTGAGGAGGGTGGATCACGAGGTCAGGAGTTGAAGACCAGCCTGACCAATATGGTGACACCCCATCTCTACTAAAAATACAAAAATTAGCTGGGCATGGTGGCAGGCGCATGTAAACCCAGCTGCTAGGGGTGCTGAGGCAGGAGAATTGCTTGAACCTGGGAGGCGGAGGTTGCAGTGAGCCGAGATTGTGCCACTGCACTCCAGCCTGGGCAACAGAGCAAGACTCTGTCTCTAAATAAATAAATAAGTAAATAAATAAAAATAAAATAAATAAATAGGTTTAGATGTACTTTGGGGTTTGGTGTACTTTCCACCTAAAAACTTAAATGAAAAAAATCTTGTAACAGCAATGAGATTATTTTTGAAATTTCAGTGAAGACTTTTTCTGTCTTTTAAATTGTCAGAATAGCATTATTGTTCTTCAAAACAAAATTGGCTTATGTTCTTACCTAGATCTGAACAATGTACAACTCGTGAATAGCACTGACATCCAAATGGACACATTGGAAATAGATCAAATGGGAAAAAGGGGATTCTTGGCTCTCTTGTTGGAAAAAGAGAGTTGTCCTCCTCCTCATCATCATCGTCATCATCTGTGTCTTCCATATCCTTCAGCATCATATTCTTTAATGCCATGTGTGAAGGGCTAAAGAAGGGTTTGGCAGAGCACAAAACCAGGAATAATAGGAGCACATATTCCTTCATGTTATCTTAGTGTAGAAGATGAGTCTAGGACTAAACAAACATTGGATATTAAGTTAAAGTTTAAATGGATATAATTCCTACATGTCTACATTTCTCAGTTCTGGCAAGAGTGCAATGAAATGGTATTTTTATCCATTGCTAGCTAATGTGAGAGTAAATTTATAAAGATTTTTGGAAAACAATTCAGCAATGTGCATTGGAAACTATAAAAATATCTTTGTTTTTCAGATAGTGATTCTAATTTTTGGAATCTAGTCTCAGGAAATGTTTCTAAAGTGCACAAATATATCACAGAATTATAATAGCAAAAATATTTCAGACAATCATAATGTTTAAAGGGGAATTATAAAATAAAATAGAGGATATTTATTCCATGAAATATTTGGAACCCACAAAATGCTTGCAAAGACATTTTAAAATATGGGATATTATCTTTTGTGAAATAAAGGAAATATAAAAAATCCACACACAGTATACTTACAAACACTCAGAAACAAAAGCAAACCTGGCAAGAATATACCTGATTCATGATAAACTCTGGGCACTAGAACCATAGATGACTTGTGTTTTCCTTTTTCCTTTAATTTTCATAATGAGCAATGAGTATTACCTTTATAATGAAAAGCTAATAAACATTTTTAAAAAACAGAACAGATTATCTTACCTAACTCTGCATTCCCCAAATCCTTCCATTGCCTTAATGTCTTTAGTGTCCCTGAAGGAGGAATGTCTTCATTGTCTCCTTAGACAACATCTGGAATTTTTCCTTAACTGATTTCTCTCCACTTTTCCCAACCTCACTCTCATAGTTGGTCACTTTTTCCACAATTGAGATTTTTTTTCCTTCTAATCTGTTCCATTGTCTAATACTTGATCCAAACTGTCTGATGTCCAGACTGTTTGTTATTACTCATCTTTCCACTGAGTTCTGTTTGTTTGTTTGTTTTCAGTTGCTTTTTTTTTTTTTGAGATGGAGTCTTACTCTGTTGCCCAGGCTGGAGTGCAGTGGCACCATCTTGGCTCACTGTAGCCTCTGCCTCCCAGGTTCAAGTGATTCTTCTGCCTCAGCCTCCTGAGTAGCTGGGACTACAGGCGCCTGCCACCATGCCCAGCTAATTTTTTGTATTTTTAGTAGAGACGGGGTTTCACCATGTTAGACAGGATGGTCTCGATCTCCTGACCTCGTGATCTGCCCACCTCAGCCTCTCAAAGTCCTGGATTACAGGCGTGAGCCACTGAGCCCGGCCTTTTTCAGTTGCGTTTTTAAAATGGAAATATACAAATGAGAACCTTCAGAGCATAGATTTATTGCCATATTTACATATCATAATTTTTAAATTGTCACCTGTGAAATGTGTATGTTCTTTGAAAATTTCAAAAATTAAAAGCATTATGAAATAATTCAAAATAGATGCATCCCAGAGATGCTCATTGGTGAAACCGAGTCCTGGCAGGAGGGCATCTACTCACCACCACACAGAGGGCTCTGCAGACCCTAATAGTTCACCAGGCTAAAGTCCACTAACTAGTCCACCAGCCCTGTCATTGCCTGAGTGTCAGAGGGCACCTGAGCTGCAGAAGACTTTTAGAGTCAGTCAGGATTGGCCCAGCCTCAGGAAGACCTACCCCTCCAAATCCCAACTGGTTACAATTTTCCAGAACCAAAAAATCAGCTTTGACATCTCCACACAGGCTTGCTTTTTCCTGGATTTAAGAATCAAGAATGAATTCATTAACTTAATTAATATCTTCATTTATATATGATTTATCTTTTTTAATCACCAGATGAGGGCTATAATATTCTACTGTCATTAGTTATTAACCTGATAATTAATTTCTCATATGCTTTAAATGAGTGGCATGAAATTTGCCCACTGGTAACTGGATGGCACCGGTCAGGTATGTGTAATATTCCTGTGATAATCCACACTAAGCTATGCTAGGAAGGAGATTACAGGACAGATCTGAAAATGGCAACAGCTTTTTATATTTTAATAATCCTATTCTGAATCCCATTTCAAAACTAGCACTAGCCTCCCATCTGTACCCTACTTTGTGGAGGCGTCAATCAGATGTTATTCTAGACTCATCCCTCATATTAAATAGGAGGAAATGAGACGTAGAGAGCTTAAGTGACTTGCCCAAAGTCACCTACCAAATATAAATGGAGCCAGAGCTAGGGCTCATGTGTCCCAACTTCCTGTTCTGTGCTACCTTCTGCTCCAGCTCAGGAGGGGAGACTCAGTTGTCTTATCTAGAAATCTCATGGCTTCATGGGCATACTCTGTCATTTCGTCTTATCCAACCAGTATACAAATTCCTGATCTGTATACATCTGTACATAAAGAAGCACTTGTGTAGCTTGGATTGGAAGGGTAGAGAATAGAATGATTGGGTGGTCAGATTTGTGCAGTACAGGGTGAGAGAGTGTGCTGGCAACACAGAGTCCAATGGCTTCTGTTGGAGAGCCCCAAGTGGAAATCACCAACTGTGGCTGACTACTGTTCTGTGGCAGACATGGGGTGTCTCTGCAGGCAGGCACGTTGATGTTTTGTTTTCCAGTCATCCTCCTGTATGGGGTCTTGGTAAAGGTTTCTGGGGGCTTCCTTTTCAATATCACTTTGTCCCTGGCACATTTGATTCGTTGTGTGTTTTGACTTAAGGCTGTTGTGTGGTTCTTGGCTCCTTAAGGTTTAGCGCCCAGCTTTGCCTCAACCTTCAAAATACTCGTTCCCTAGGAAATTTCAACTCTTGGTCCTCAGCTAAATCAAAGCTGGCCCCTGATTCCAGTTTATTCTGTAACATTCTTGCATTACAGCTCTGTCTTCTAGGTGCACAGCTGCGCTTGACCTTGTCTGACCCTGGCAAGAAGAAGCTATAGGATTATAATGTCATTTCAGGTACTGTTCCTGGCTTTCTTTGAGGTTGCTGGAGTTATTTGGTGGGCATTTACCAAGCACCCACTGTACCCCAGGCTGTGTCACTTGTCAGAATGCTTAATCTCTTAAAGTAGAGCACACTTTCCTCCCCATCCTCTTCTCTTCCACACTTCCCTACTCGAAAATAAAAAACCCACAACTCCTAATCAACAACTGTCAGGTAAATATGAAATTGTAAACTTAACACTCGAATGCCAGGTGCATTAATAGAAAAACTAAAAAATAAAATGTCTAGATTAGTAAATAGACAATGTCAATTGTATATACTGTGACTTACGGGGTAGGAATAGAGGTGTGGGACTTTAACACTAGATGTGTGGTACCCAGAGCTCTGAAAGTAAAATTCTTCACCATGTCTGTCTACTCATAACCCTGTTTACTGTTTGAGAAAAATAGATCTAAAGACATCTGTAAAAACATCTATTCACATGAAAAAAAGATGGAAATAGAATATACAAACCTGGTAAGAGGGATAATGGGATTATAAGCAAAGCATTGTTTTTCTTCCTATGCATAGTTTTTTAATTATGTTGCTTTTAAAATATGTTAAATGTCAGTCTGCCAACAGAATTTTCTTTGCTTGTTTCTACATGTACTGCTGTCTTTTCCTACCACTTTTTATAGGAATTGGTATAATCAAAGGTTTCCCATACATACTCTTCTCATCTATTTCTACCCAAAAGTCAAGCAATAGTACCTACTTAGCAAATTGTTTGGAGGTTCACAATTTCTTGAGGCTTAATCCTGTTTGTTCTGGTCTTGGGGAAATGAAGATTTTGATAAAGTTATTTTTTACATTGGTTGGGGTTTTTTTTTGTTTTTTTTGGTTTGTTTTTGTTTTTGTTTTGTTGTTTTGTTTGAGGTGCAATCTCACTCTGTCGCCCAGGCTGGAGCACAGTTGAGTGATACTGGCTCACTGCAACCTCCGCATCCTGGGTTCAAGTGATCCTCTCACCTCAGCCTTCCAAGTAGCTGGGATTACAGGCATGCACCATCACGTCTGGCTAATTTTTTGTATTTTTGTAGAGACAGGGTTTTACTATGTTTGCCGGGCAGGTCTCGAACTCCTGACCTTAAGCAATCCACCCATCTTGGCTGCCTGAAGTGCTGGGATTATAGGTGTGAGCCACAGCACCTGGCCTGATTGTTTTAGTTTAAGTGTTTTCCCATAGAATCTTTGAACTATATGGACTTTAGGTTCCCAGTCTGGACCAGAAAAACCTATTTAACAGAAAATATATCCAAAATGCAGAAACCAAAAAACTATGGAACTTAAAAAAAATATGTAAAACACTAGGAATGTGTTAGAGATCCAAAGTGGGATGCCAGGAACACATCATGGTGTTCCTTGTGGCCTGGCAGCAGGAATGGGGACTGGCCTCAGCTCCTTTGCACACCACACGATGGTTTCCCAGATGCCTTCAGCCTCGTGCCACTGTCAAGAGAGGCTTTCCCAGTACTGGGTTGAGGTTAGAGATGAGGAACGGGATCAGGTGTGAGGAGCAGAACTAAGAGTTGAGAGATGAAGGAGAAGGCACATAGGGCAGGTAAGGCGGGGAGCAGAACAGTGGTGGGCCTGCTTCTTTCTACATCCCCGCCTCAGGGCTGTTGACCAGCCCCTGATTGGCATCAGGAGAAGCATCAGCCAGGGACCCTTCCTTTTTCTCTCCAATTTCTTAGACTGATAAGTTACAGGAGACCCTTCCTGCCTTTAATCAAAACTGAGGTAACATGAAAATATGAAATGGAGTCTTCTGCCTCCAAGTTTTAGGCAGTAGCATTATCTGTAGTTATTGGGAAGCATTCCAGTTGCTGAGCAGTGGAGGCAGGCACTTATGTATGATAATTGGGCCCTTTCCTAGCGTGTAAGAGATGGAGCCCTGTGGAAGCAGGAGTTCCTTCTGGTGGTGAAGATTCTAGATCATTCTTGACCAGGGAGCATATCTACCCTGCTTGAATAGCTCCAGGGAGAGGGTACTACCTCAAGGCATCATCTTCCACAGTTGCTCATCCATTGCTGTTAGGAAAGTCTTTATATGGAAATGAAAAATGCTTTCTGGAAAATTCATTTCTCTGTGCTAGTTCTCTCTTCTGTTAGTCTTATACAATTAATCTAATCTTTTTGCATTCTCTTATCCTGGTTGCTTGCAAAGAAAAATGTCAAGCCAACCTTGATTCCGTGAGGAATTCATTATTTACACTCTTCATCTAAGTCTCTTGCTGGGTCTCTTCCACCACTTTGTTAATAAATACAAGTTAAGTATAGGTCCTAAACCTCCCCCCAGTCCAGTGTGCAACTGTTTACCAATAGAAAAATAATGGAATGTATAGGAGGGAACCCTAGATAGCAGTATTTTTTCTTATTCATGAAGAATATAGAGAATATTATATCTCATTTAAAATGATATGACATTTGGTTGGTTGTTTTATTTTCAGTTTATTAATGTGGTACAACCTCTGTTTTATTAGTTTTGGCAGTATTTAGATTATTCTATTTTTAAAACCTTTAAAAATGTTAAATCTTTTCAGGAATAGTCAATATTTCCCTGATTTAGACTAGTTTTGCCAGTGTTTTCTACCCATGGAAAGCTTTGGATTTTGGTTTCAAGTTTCTCTTAATCAGAATACTATTTGGAGTGTTCTTCCAGTGCTACTGCTGTTATTAATATATCATAGCAGCATAGAGCTAAGAGAGGCCTTTGAGACTTTCCCCTCTAGGACCCTCTTTTACTGAGAAAAAGCTGAGGCAAGGAGCATCCAGAACTGGCTGGAGGAGGTGGAGCTGAGGGCTGGCCTCCTCACCACTTGTCCGTTGTGCTTTCCACTGGACTGCATGTCCTCCTAAATGGATTTTAATCTCATAGTTACTTCAGACAGGGAACAGACTTTCCTCTGGAAAAGCCTATGTAAGGAGTTTTGACCAAGCTCTCAAAACAGTTCATAACAGAACTGGAAATATAGCTTAAGAAGCACATAAGCTTTCATTTTTCCAGTTAACTGCTCTACAACTTAGAATGGAAAGTTTGTAAGTGAAATGGTATTTCCTCCCAGACACTATTATTAAGTAAATAAGTCACTTTGCTTTTAAGTCTCATGTTTAAAGGCCGGCTTGAACTTTTCCCCTTAGTTTAAGTATGCCTATCAGTTCACAGGTACCAGCAGCAGATTTCAGTGTATAAATGTGGTATAACATACTCTGTATATCTCACAGAAGAAATCCAAACCAAATTCAGATGTAGTCAAGGCACAGCCTTGTAAGCTAACAAAGTCCAAGCATGCATTTGGAAACTTTTCCACAGTACCATTTGTTCATGGATGCTGATATGTTTAAAGATAGCACTTTCCTTAAAAAGTAGTTAATTTTAGCCTAGAAGTAAAACTAGCATTCTGACTAAGAATTCTGGCTGTTTTTCCTTTTATACTAATGTTGCCCTTCATCAATTTTTCCATATCTCTAGCAACCAAGCTACTGTCTTAAAAAACAAAATCTCCTCCCTCTCCATTTTTATGATGTTTCCCCCAGCACCTCAAGACTTATGCTTGTAAAGTTAATCGTTTTTGTCTCAAACCTCAGATCAGTTATTGGAATATTTGTTTTTAATTGAGCAGTTAGTTGTAACAGAAGACTGTATATCCTCTGTTCTTTCCACTATACTATACTCCTTAATGCCAAAAAAAACAAACAAAAAACATCAGGATCCTTTTATGTGTGTGGGCTTGTGATTTATTTTTCTTTCTTTCTTTTCTTTCTTTTTTTTTTTTTAACAACTTGATGATTCTTGGAGGGATTTTTTAAAAAGCTTTCATTTTGAGGGAAATATAGCCCCCTCAGGTTCTTTATGACTCAGTCCCTACACCATGTGGCCACTGTTTCTTGGCTGCCACAACTCTGAATAGATTAACATGAAAGAATGCTATGCTCTATTTAGATTACTAAGGAGTAGAATATTGAATACATTGCTTAAATTTTTTTAATCTAAAATTTTAATCAGAAATTTACTTTGAGACAAAGGAAATCTTTGAAAGTGTTAAATTCTGACTGTACACGTGCTGTGAAAATTTCCTAATCTTTCATATTGAATATGGTGCTAGTTAAATTATTGCTGATAAGTATTCTTTCTTAGAATTGTATAGATTTCCATTTTAACTTTTCAGTGCCATTTCATTATAATAAGGAAAACATTTATCAAGGAAAAATATGAATATTCAAATGTATAACTAAAAATGACATTTCATTAGTTCATACATTCAAAATGCACATTAGAAAATATCATTTTAAATACTGAAGAATATATTTATTGTTTCATTTAATATAGCTGTGATATCCCCAAACTTCATTAATTATTATAGCAATGTTATTTTCCTAGATGAACATAAAAGATGTTTATTTAAATGACTCTTAAAATCAATCATGTTAACATTTATGGTAAGGCATAATGACAAGTTTTCACTTAGCTGAAAAAAAGTCACATAATTATATTTAACATAAATTCATTATAGATAAGACATAAAACTAGAATAATTTTAGGTACAAATTTAGGTTTGTATTGAAATGCTGATTTTTAGGAAATTATAGAAATAAGCTTTGGACTTTATCATATTATTTATAAGCATTTGTTTATAACATTAATGTCTCCTTAGTATTGACTATAAAGTAATTGTACATTGGTACATGTAAGATAGACATGAAACATACCTGTCAGAAGAGAGTAGTCCTCTTAAAAGTAGAAGTTATCCACCATGTACTAGTTATCTATAATGTAAATGTTCTCAGGAACTGTGTAAGAAGAAAAAATGAGGAGATATTATATTTAAAAGAAAAAACAACACCTTTCAACACAGTCCTGGTGTGGCTGCACCCTGGGTAATACTAGAATAAACTGCTTCCACAGATTAGTCCATGTTAGTACTGAGGAGCGAGATTAAAACTTGTTACTGCTCATGTGTTTTCCATCACTGTTTGTATCGTAGCCAAGACTTCTAGCTAAACTCTAGACGTCTACTGGAAGATTCTGAAGAAAAAAAAAAGAAAGTTTAATAATGCATGGCAACTGGCCATTGAAAGTACAGTCAGAATCATTCAAGAAATACCTAGTTTTAAACATACTTTATAAGCTTCTTAAGTGAATGAATATTTATAAATTACAATTTCAAAAATTACTCAACCCGGCTAGACTAATAAAATATTTATCGATCTGAGTAAAGGATACCAACATTACTGAAGTATATACCCAAACTCCAGATGTACCTGACAAAGAACCATGCCTTTGTTTTCTTCTAATGACTGTAGCTATTGCATTATGCATACTTCTCCAGACTTTTTTTTTTAAGCTTTTAGCACTGCTATAGGCTTGTCAGGGAAACTACAGACCAGGCTCCATGAACTGCTCCCTGGACTCAACATATTTGATATAATGCAGACACACATGCATGTCCAGGTAACACCCTCTTAGGATGCATACAACTTTCCCTTTTCAAGAAAATTTTAGCTGTGGCCTCACTGACATTTAGGGAGACTTAGAGCAGAAAAGATGCTATTCTCTGAAAAGAAATCATTATTTGTACCCCTTTTTCCACTCATCCCCAAAAGATGATTGGCCAATTCTACATCAACTAAAACCTTCAATAAAGGACAGTTTTCTAACCCTAGTGGCAAAGACGCACTGTTGTAAGTGACCCTAATGGATCTTCCCAACTCTTGTGTAGATTTGGAGGCCACCAAAGAGCTTTTCCATTGGGTTAACAGAGTTGTTCTCTCCTGTCATCAAGAATCTGACCATCATTTGTTCCCTTTCTCCAGAGAAATGGCACACATTGTTAAGCAAAGCAGCTACAGTCCTAAAGAATACATTTGCCTCAGATGTGCATAGCAGCTGGCCATGTGTGTTCATCCTCCCCTCACTTAAATAAAATACTCCTCCTTGGACCTCTAGGCTGACAGTCCCAGGCAGCTCAGTAGTCCCATTGGTGGCCATCAGTGTAGCCCAGGCCCCATCCTATCCTTGCAGCACCTGAGGGAATGACAGCCCTCCTGTTTGGTTTAGAATGCTCATATTCTCGTTTATTCAAGTATATTTTCGTTGCAAATGTGTCTGTTAACTGTATGAATTGGGAACATAATGAAAATATGAACTGGATTTTTAAAATCTTTGTATCCAGAGCATCTAGTGTTTGCCTAAATTCCTTCAGAACACAGTCATAAACAGGAAGCCCTTGGGTCAAATTCAGTTTGTCCTGCACAATGGTTTGTTTTTGAACTGTTTATTGAAGTATATGTTACCAAAAAAAAAAACCCATATGATAGTGGTACAACTCAATTAATTTTTACAAAATGACCCCAATTAAGGAATCCTAGCACTCCAAAATCCCTCCTCATACTCCTCAAGTCACAGCCTGAGGTCAGCACCATAGGTTATTTCCTGAACATTATATAAATGGCATTCTGTGCATTCTGTTTTGTGTCTGGCTTTTTTCATTCAGTGACATGCTTTTGAGATCCATCCATGTCATTGTGGTACATGGTAGTTCATTCTCACTACTGTGTAGTATTCTCATATATAAATAAGCCACACATTGTTTATATATTCAACTAGGTTAATTACCTTTTGGAGAGCTATTATGAACGTTCCTCAATCTATCATTTGGGGGTCATATGTATGTATTTTTGTGAGATGAAATTGCTGTATTTAAAAATCATAAGATTTCAACTTCTCTGAAAAAAATCAGGCTTTGCCAGTCCGTGATTTCTAGTTTTGCATGGCAACTGTTGTCTGTGGGACATGTGTTTTTCACTTCTCTGCTCACAAGATGTTGTCCACGTCACCCACCCAGGACACTCCTCAGTTGAGTTGCCTGCACGGCCTTTCTGGGTGCAGTTTGCCACCTATGTCTAGAGAGATGGGAAGCAGTTCCTATAAGATTGTGTTTCTAAAGATATGTTACGGCTACTTTCCTTTTCCCCACTGTGAGACTTAAGCTAGTTTTCCTCTGATATTTTGCTTCAATCTTTGGTCAGAGGGCCTAGGGAAAGAAATAGGCCCTGGAATAAGATGCTGGGGTTAGGGATAGTATATTTGGCTTATTCACTCTGTTCTGCACATAATGTGGTAGAGGTGCAGGCCTCAGGCCCAACCCTCCACAGTCTTGGGGCTGTGGCATGGAAAGCTTTGCCTCATATTTGCCAGAGATGGTGCAGCAAGCACGAACATGCCATCTGGGAAGAAACTGGAGTTTTCCCCACCCTTTTCCAGGTTATCATTCCAAACAAAACAGTACACCTCTTCTTCCCTCAAGTATTACGAGGAGAAAAATCTTCCATTATTGTTTCCTAAAGGGATCCTATGGAGGGGACCTAGTTCTTTTCTTCATGCTTGTTTTTTGTTTGTTATTTTTATTGTTTGATTTTTGCCTTATTGAGCCTTGGTCTAAATATTGAAGAACTAGTTGCATTATAACAGTATCTTTAGGAATCACAAATAATCTATATTATGTTGCAAATACAAATTACAAAACTGAAAAAGTAATATTCTCGGTACTGACAGTTTATGAATAAAAATATTGATTGCCATAAAAGGAACTTCAATGTAAATTTATTTTCCTTTGGACTTATATAATTCTAACCCTTGTGAAAATAAAAATAAATAGCCTAATCTAAGCCCTCATATGATTTCTCACAATCTTTCCAGAATTTCTCCTGGTCTAAACATGGACAGCAGTGGTTAAAGTCCAAACACAAATAAGAACAGGAGAGGACCTTGGAAACTGTCTCATGCAAATGAAAGATTGATTGACAGAGTCTCACTCTGTCACCCAGGCTGGAGTGCAGTGGTACAATCATAGCTCAAACTCCTGGGCTCAAGCGATCCTCCTACCTTGACCTCCCAAAGTGCTGAGATTACAAGTGTGAATCACCTGCACGCAACCCAGATGAAAAGGTTTGGTAGGTGAGGCAGGAGTTATAGGAGCAGCATGTGTCAGGGGTACATTGTGGGGCACACACATATCTGCCAAAACATAAGCAGTTTGAATTTTCTGATGTTCTTTTGCCAGTCTTTGGTGTCTTTCACATTCTAAATGAATTGGAATAGATCGTACAATGTTCTTTTACAGTAATAGCTACAAGGAAAGCTGTCCACCCATCCATTCATTCAACAAATAGTGTATGTGCTATGGAGAGAAGCAGGATGGGGGTGGGGATGTCGGTGGTGCCCTCACTGTCAGGTGACAGTCACAGGACCTGGGGGCTGTGAGGGAGTTAGCTGTGCCATGCAAACACCCACTTTAAGAATATTCTAGGCCATTGAATCCTAGGATGTAAGTATGCATAACATAGGGTTTTTCATAGAGTAGATGCTTACAAAAGCTTCTGTGAAGGGATAGATGATTAAGATTTCATGGGTTTTAATGTTCGAGTGTCCCTCATGGTAGACTAGGCATTTTGGTTTCTAATGAATTTATTTTGTACTGTACGTTGTGACCCATGGGCAGTATTCAGCCTGCAGATTTTTCAGAGCGTATACTATTTTTTAAAACCAGGAAATTTGATGTCAAAGTCAAAATTTACAATGTATTTTGAAAAATATGAGCTGGAAAAGCTGACTCTGATGTCCTGTGTGGCAGTGATTTGCTGAGCATGTAGGCCCTTCATGGTTCTCTGCTGCCCTGACCTTCTCTTCACCTCTCTTCACAGCCCTTCTGTGCAAGGACTGGCTTCTGCTATGTCATGTGGCTGAGCTCACTCTGTCATCATACTTGAAGTTCCTAGTTCTGAAAAATGAATGGTAATAAATTGTCACTGAGTGTTCATTCAGTTGAATTTATGAAAAATGAAAGGACTTACACAATTTCATTTATTATATTTTGCATGTGTCGATATATATATATATTTTTTGAGACAGAGTCTTGCTCTGTCGCCCAGGCTAGAGTGCAGGGCGCAATCTTGGCTTACTGCAACCTCCGCCTCCTGATTAATTTTTGTGTTTTTAGTAGAGACGGGGTTTCGCCATGTTGGCCAGGCTGCTCTCAAACTCCTGACCTCAGGTGATCCACCTGCGTCAGCCTCTCAAAGTGCTAGGATTACAGGCGTGAGCCACCGTGCCCTACTGTGTCAAATATTTTTAACAAATGTCTGAAGTCAGTTTGCTTTGAGCAATCTGTACAAGTAATGGTTTTGTTCTAAATAAATTTCTTACCTCTTTCCACTGAGTGGACCTGAGAGCAGTGAGCACATCTAGCTTCCAGATCTGTGTTTCTAAATACTATTTCCCAATAAGGGAACCAGGACTCCTTGGAGAAACGGCCCATAACAAATCTGGGCCAGAGAAATATAAGGTGTCTGAAAAAGCTTCTTGTACCAATAAGTGTGAAAGTGTGGAGAGTTTACCAAGGACTCAGGAAAGGACCATAGAAGCCACCATGAAGGGGCAGTTTGACGATCCAAAGAATAAAATGACAGTGGATTATAATACATACAATACTAAATCCTTTTTATAATAACAGAGAAAAGAGGGTTAAAAGGATCGGAGTTTTTTCTTACAGAAGAATGTCAACTAATGAATGCAAAAGGAATAACAGAAAATCACCAGAGTGAAACCTCCAATATAATAATTGATTTAAGAAAAGATAATCAAGGGAAGCTAAAACAATTAAGTTAGCCTGGGCAACACAGTGAGATCCTGTCTCTACAAAAAATAAAATAGGCCAGACACAGTGACACATGCCTATGGTCCCAGCTACTGGGGAGGCTGAGGTGGGAAAATCACTTGAGGCTGGGAGGTCAAGGCTGCAGTGAGCCACGATCACACCATTGCACTCCAGCCTAGGTGACAAAGAGAGACCCTGTCTCAATAAATAAATAAATAAATTCATTAGGTGAAAATTTACTGAATTGAAAGAAACTGTACTTTGAGTACCCATACAACTATTGTGTTTTTTACTTTCAGTACAGCATTCAGTAAATTACTTCAGCTAGTCAGTGCTTTGTTATAAAATTGGCTTTGCATTAGATGATTTTGCTAACTGAAGAATAATATAAGCATTCTGAGCACATGTATATAGCTTAGGCTGAGCTATGACATTAGATCAAGGTTAGGTGTATTAAATGCATTTTGACCTATGATATTTTCAACTTATGGTGGGTTTATCAGGATGTAACCCATCATAAGTCATGGGGCATCTGTGTTATTCATTGCTGAATATAGGTGAAGGATATGTAGATGCTCATTGTGAACTTAAATTTTCTGTGGCTTGAAGATATTACCAAATAAAGGAGGAATAAAAGCTAAATAATTGGAGCAAATAAGGAGGTTTGCCTTAAATTAATTTTAACTCTCTGATTTATCCTTCACTCTAATGAAATATGTATAGCAAAATTTATTTTAAGTTAATTAAAATGTTACCCTAGACAGGGATTCTTAACTTGGATATATGAATACCTAGAGAATTTGTGGAAAGACTTTATGAGCCTTTTGATACATGCAAAGTTTTTTACATATGTATTTTTCCGTACAGAGGATCCATTATAGTTTTCACCATATTTTCAAAGGGGTCCATCCTTCAAATAGTTAAGAACTGCTGCCCTAGAATAGGTTTATAGTTTATAATGTATTCTTTATTCTGAATATCACAATACTAGTTAAATTACCTTTCCAAATGCTTCACATATAAATTTGATGTTTGTGAATGTAATTCCCAGTTTAGGCAAAATAAATGAACCTTCAGCAGATTCCAACTTATAAAAAGATTTGCTTATATCTGATGATCGTTTAATGTAAGTTTATTTGACCACAGAGATTCTGTTACTTAGAAACAAACCAGGACATTTTAATAACATGATGTATTCCTTTTCTTTTCCAAACTAATACGTATTTAGTGTAATCACATGTTATTTTTAATACAGCCCTGCTTTCCCTTGTGTGGATTCACATTCCTCACATTTTATACAAAGGAAAAAATATGCTGGACTGTAAGTTTTGATTTTATCCATTTTCATATAGAAAAGGGAACATAACTTCACAGAAGAAATGATCATGCCTTTATGATTTAGTTGTATCACCACTAAAGTTTACTTCCTGAGTTAGAACATTTATTCCTTTGCAAATAACAGTATGTGACAGACTGAATTCCAGCAGGGCTTACAGTCACAAATGCTCCTGTTCTGTTTCTGGCAGCTACTAGCAAAAGAAAAAAGAAATTTAAAAAATGCTCCTGTTCAATTTGTAATAAAAGACATGTAATAAGCTGAAGCCTTATTTAAGACATGTAGAATCAAAACATGGACTAATTTAGGATTACACAGTTTGCAGTAGATTTTCCTCTGAAAATCTTTTACAAATCCTTCTGATTCTGTTGGACTAGGTTCAGTTGAGCTAATGGTCATCGGGCCAGGAATGAATAGGAAAGGGACAACTTGCCAGGGAAGCCTCTGCCCAAAGTTTGCTACATGGGCTACAGATGGAAAGGCCTGGGTTTGCCAGTGCAGACTGTCTTGCTGTACCATTGGAGACTCATTCAGGGGTTATTTCTAAGGGAAGAATCCATTTATAGGACAGGCTTATTGATCAGATACTTCTCTAGTTTGGTTGACTGTTTTAAATACAGTTTTCCCCCTTTTTAGGTATTATAAGTAATCACAGTGAATTATACTCACAGATCAAATCACAGATCAAACTTAATTTTCTTTCCTGTGGTCAGGATTTTCTTTTAATCTTTTGACAAGAGGTCATTTACACTCTTTGAGTTCCAGTTTCCTCATCCTCTTGGCCCCCTCAGCCTGGAGATCCTGCTCAGATGTTCATTTGTACCACGGTTCACTCTGTTCCATGCCATGGACATGATCATTCAGTAACACAGTAGAAAGGCAGTCGAACTCAGGTTTTGTTGTTAATCTCCCACCTTCTCCTCAGGAGAGCCATGCTGTTGCCAAAGCTGCAGGGTCCCGGCTGAACCCACACTGATCCACAGAGCCCAAGGGGTTTAATTCTGGCCCTTTACAGAGCATGTGTGCTGAGCCCTGCTGTAGTGTACTAGGCCCACTCCCTTTTCCACTATATTTCATACCAATCTGAGGAATCAATTGTTTTAAAAAATTAATATTCACCATACTCAGAGGCCTGGAAGCCTTGAGCAAGTTAAGTAACTTCCTGCTGACCAGTTTCCTGTAGTCTGTCACTGGAAACATTGACACTCACCTTTATTATGTCTACACTGCACAGCACCTCCACAGGATATCAGCTTGTTTAGTCTTCCCATCAGCCCTGGGAGGTAGATGTTGTTTCCGGATTTTGTGCGCTAAGAAACTAGAACTCTGAGTCTAAGTAACTTGCCAGGTCCATGGCTAGTACTGATTCTAGTTCAGAGCCAAGATACTCATTATTGTTTTTTTAACTACAAGAGATGAATCTCCATTTTTCACAGACTTTGGGGGTTTAAGGCCCGTAATGGTCATCTGGTGTTAAGTTAGAGCTGGGCAGAAACTTCTTTTCATGGGTACTTTTAATATTTTTGAATTTTAAGTCTATCAAGGATCTGAATTTACATTCAACCATGGACAGATAAATAGTTCAGTCATCTGTCAGTCTGTAAATATTTCTGCCATGAGGACATTTTCTACCCTTTTTCTAAATAAGGGAAAGAGGTGGAATCGGTATTATAAAGGGTTTTACTCCACCCTTTGAAGTTTCACTTCAACAGCAGAATTTGAGTATTTCATTCTTTTAAGTCAGCATCTTAGGAACATAGTAATTTATGGTATGTTTAAATGATGGCTTTGGAAGGCATAGTCAATGTTGCTATTATGCAGAGCAATCAGATTGATTACTAAGTATTACCAGTTGTCAAACCATAACTTAATTGTTTAAAAAATATACATAGCTTTCTGAGGTCCATGTCAGGAAATATTAATAACAGAAATGATTCCCCATTAATTTTATGACCCTGTATAAATCTTTTTCTGCTCAGTTTCTAAGTTTTTCTGTGAAAATCCTTAAATTTTGCAGGTTCCTCTCATTTTTATTTAGGAATAATGTCAACTTTGGGTAATATCACCTCTTTGGGTAATATAACTCAAAAGTTGATCCAGTTTAGACTGAGAGATAAAGAAGATGGAACTCTTTATTCAAGAGCCATTTTAGCACCTACTTTGCACAGAATTCAGGGGTTTAAGAAATGAGTTGTCTCTCTTCTCTTAAGTTTTAGTCTTTTTGGAGAAACAAGCTATACTCCTCAACCCAGCTACTGTGCAACACCCACATACACAAAGAAGTAATAAATACCCAACTAATAATTCCAGATGATCATTATGTAGGACCTAACTAATAACACAAAATAGATCATCACTACAGATGTACCTAATAATACCAGATCTGTCCTGGGCAGAGGCACAGACACTGAATGGCAGAGACTTTGGGGGAGATAGGGGTCCTGAGGAGCTAGGCTTTTAGGTGCAGCTCATCCTGTGCGTAAAAGCTGGCTCTGAAAGGTGAAAGGCTCAAGTCAGATGGAGGCTGCAGTGAACTTGGCTTCTGCATCCCTCCCTTGAGGGTCGGTGCCCATCAGGGATTGGCTCAACTGTCCTTCTCTTGTCAGGCCCCTTCAGGTGTACGTCCTTGCCTGTGCATTCAGCTCTGACCCCATGCCTTCCCATTTTTACTATCCTCCCGTTGTCTTGCCTGACCCCCATGGTGACACCCCAAGCTCAGCATTGTCTCACAGATGGCCCCTTCCTCTCAACTTCTCCGCAGCATTATGAGATTCAGAGCAGTTTTCTCTTTGGTCACTTCTTTTCTGTCGGTCCCTTATCTGGCAAGATACCTATTCACTGAATTTCTTTTGGTGTCTCTCTCCTACCTGTGCTGTGAAGGCTTTCACTCACTCTGTTTCTAGATTTTTACAGTGGGTAGTTCTTTTCCTTAAACTGTTGCTTTCATAGAACACTTCCTGCTTCAGTATTTTTCAGTGGTATGCACATTTCTAATTTTCTTGAATCTGGTCTAATTCCTGGCCTGAGCTCTCCTTTTCTGCCATGGTGAGGCTGGACTCCTGGCGGATGAGCCCAGACGTGAGCCCCTCCATCTCCTTCTATCACTGATTCACATTTCTGTTTCAAGGCCCATTGATCTTTCTCCTCTGAACTATGCGTATGTGTTGTATGGTTTAATGTTAATTATGTTTTGTATTATATCACAGGCATCTTTCATTACCCCCCATCTAAATTAGTCAAATTAGAGAAACCATTTTTGCCTACAGCATTTTAACACAAATACGCTACCAAAAATTTGGGGTTTTATCCTTTAGCAATATACCTGTAATTTGTGGCTTAAATTTTCATATAGTCTAAAATAATCTTAAAACAAACATTGTCAGAATTTGTTAACATTTCCAAGTCAATTTAAATATTTACACTACATATTATAAAACAGTTACTGGAATAATTATATGTGAATGAGAATAATCATCTTGTCTTGATGACCCCTGGAGTTGTCCAAGACAACTAGAGGATGCTGCATATTTCAACTGTACAACATTGTCAGTGGTTTTTTCTGTTTTAATAAAAGCAGTCATCTTAAGGAGTAATTAACTTGAACTTAACAAGAATGGCTTCTAAGGAGTTGTACTTGGAGCCATTTGATGATGCCATTTCAAGGCAAGGTGATTTGAGTGTCTTCCTCCCCCCATTGGCAACACCTGCCATACCACATGCCCTGAGCCTTCCGGTTGAGCATCAGCCACCCAGATGGACCTTTTTAGGCAGCCTGCCACTCTTGGGTCCCCTAGACTTTCCATCCAAACTCTAAGGGAGAGACAGCTTGGTTCAGCAGGAGGGGAACCAACCTCAGAGTCAGAAAATGCAGGGGAAGCCCAGACTTAGTCTCATATTCCCTGTTGTTCTCATGTGCCACCTGCCCTCACTGAACCCCAGTGTTGTCACCTGCCCTGCAAGGAAGCTGGTGAACCTGCAGTACTGTGCCCTTTCCTACAGAAGCTTGTCAACTAGCCATTTTAAGGCGGTCAGGGGCCCAGCAGTCTGCTCAAGGCTAATCTCACCCACTGCACTGGTGCTTAGAAGGAAAAACAGGCGGCCTCTTCCTCAGGCCAACCCTCTTCAGCTTGGATGCTCTGGAAATGTAGGTGGAACTGGGGAAAGGGAAGAGAAGGCTGCATGTTCTTGATGGATTTTAAAACCTAGTGTGTCATTTAGATAGTACCTAGTCTGTTGGTTGTAAGAAGGAAAGGGGGTGGGTGTCAACCCTTTCTGATGAGAGCGAAGCTGCTTTGTTTGAAGAGAGAGGTCTATTCACTTTCTTATCAGTGACATGAAACCCCTAATGAACCATGTCTGAAAACCATTGATCTGTTCCAAACACATTATTTTATAATTGAATCAAATGAATCCCAAAGAAGTAAAATGACTGCATAATTATTGGAGAACAAGATGGGCTCCCAAGTCTCTTGGTTCCTGGTGTAGTTATTTCCTTATACCAGGCTCTGTATGTCTTTCACTAAATCATTTCTTTAGTGCTGCTTATAGTATTCTTATTGATAATAAGCCAAATCTCAAAATTATAGTGTTCCTTATATATATATACACATATATATATGTATATTGTGTATATATAGGTATATATATGTATGTGTGTGTGTGTGTGTGTGTATATATATATATATGTATATGTATATACAAAGACAAGACACACCATTAATGTTTTTAGATCATGGCTGGGCCAGAACTTTTTTAGTTTATGTGTGTGTTAATAATTATAGTGTAAGTTTTGAAGCCAAACAGAACATCTGTTTTTTAGTACATTATACTGTGAAAAGTATTTGCTATAAGGACTTTTATCACTTTTTTATGGAATTAAAACTTCCAGAACATCATGAAATTTCAAGACTGAACAAGTTACTAAGATGTATTTTAAAAATTATAAAATCAGTTGAAATAAGTACAACTTCCAAATTAAGAATAAAGCTTCAATCAGTCATTCTGATTTTTTTTTTTTTGAGACCGACTCTCGCTCTGTTGCCCAGGCTGGAGTGCAGTGGCATGATAATCGGCTCACTGCAACCTCCACCTCCCAGGTTCAAGCAGTTCTGTTTCAAGCCTCCTGAGTAGCTGGGATTACAGTTGCATGCCACCATGCCCGGCTAATTGTTTGTATTTTTAGTAGAGATGAGGTTTCACCATGTTGGCCAGGCTGGTCTCGAACTCCTGACCTCATGATCCATCCGCCTTGGCCTCCCAAAGTGCTGAGATTACAGGCGTGTGCCACCATGCAGAGCCAGTCATTCTGATTTTCATCTTTCTTTGGGATTCTGCTACCAAGGCAGAGTTGGGAAAAGACATGCATAGCAAGCCCACAGTGTGCCTGCTTCACAGGCACAGGTCTGGAATTGCAGTTACTCCAGGTTTTTGGGGGTGGCCATAGTCTCCTGGCGGCCCTCAGGTCCTAGTGTGCTCAGGCCCCAGTGTGTTCATTGCATTGTCACTCATTTTTCTGACTGGCCAGCACTTGCCTGCTTACTTAATCATCTGCTTGATTTCCTGCTTATTGCCTGCCCCTACGAGAGAGGAGAGGCCTCATCTGATCTGTTTGTCATTGTCTTTCTCTAGAACAGCATTTGAAACACAGCTAAAGAAAGTCAGTAAGAAATGAATGAAGGAATGGTTCAGTATCTGTCTCTGTGTTATCTCAAGATGCTAATTCTGCTAACTCACCTTATTCAATTTGAGTCCCCTTTAATACTAATTTTGTTTACAGCCTACATTGCCTTAAACCATTTATGTTAATGCGTTTATATTCGTACATCAAGTATTGCACAAGGATTCTTGTTAAATTGATGTGTAACCTTACCTTCTTGTTTTTACCTGTCTCTTAAATTCAACTTGGCCAATTTAAAATTAGTAATGCTCCTTCATTCCTAAACTGATTACGAAGCTCAACTTTTGTTCCATAAAATTCTATTTTTGTTCCTAACACAGAACCTGTTACAAGTCATTGACCCTTGAGTATAACAGTTATCTTCATATTATTATTGTTGTTCATGTTATAATCTCTGAATCTTGCATATTAAGGAAGGATTTAGAAAGTAAGGCTTAGAAGTAATGTTATAGAATAATTCAAACTTTTCACACTCATTAAATTGAAAGTCACCCATGAAATTATCAATTGTGGTTGGCTATACTGGTTCCTCTCAGTTTTACATGAGATATTGGTAATAAAAACTGCATTCATCATCCACACCATACTTTCCAAAATGCTTTACATTCTTTTCTGGTTCTTATAACAGCCTTGAGAAGTGGGGATGGAAGGTTCCTAGAGTGGTGAGAGAACTATTAAATGATTAAATAACTAAAGCTTAAAAAATTAGAGAAACCTATGCAATGGGGCCAAAACTGGCACTTAAGTTCCTAGCGAAGACATAAAACAGAGAGTGACAAAAGATGTCAACATAGTTTCTATATGTGTCTTGTAAATTACTTTAGCAATACAAACATAAAAGATCATTGTGTTATAAAAATTTAATATATGGTTTTGGTAGGGCCAATACATAGTAAAGATATGACTTTATGTTCAATTGAACTGAATAAAATGATATATTTCAGTAAATTAAGGCAAAGGAGATAGATGCTATGACCAGTGGTGCAAAAATTTTCAAAAATTTATACATTAGATTTACCTTTACAAGGTTATAGTCAAGAATAATTAATGTGTATTTTAAGCAAACTCTACTGCTTTCCAAAAAATTTTTTAATCTTGAGTGAAGAATAGTGAAGGTGATCTTAATATACTGTTTTATCTTTAAAAAGTAATTTTAGAATTATAGAAAAGTTTCAAAAATAGTATAGAATTTATGTGCACCCTTCTGCCAGCTTCCCATAATGTTAACAATGTACATAACCATAATACAATTTTCAAAAGCAGGAATTTAACATTGCAGTAGTGTTTTAATTTCACACAAGTAATTAATAGAAGAAATTAAATTAAAACTACCCCAATAGTTAGTTATATTTATACCAGTAGCATAAGGCCTTATAGGAAATTAATAAATTACTGTTTTAACAGAATAATAAAAAACTATTCATAAATTCTGCCTGTTTTTTTTTCTTGCCATTATGCTTCTTAATCTTGAACTATAAGATAGATAATTTTTAAAGGGACTTACAGAGTTCTCAGCTAATACCAGTACTCAAGCTGATTATAATGGATGTGTTTGTTTTGTTCCAGACTCTTCTGGTCTACCTCAATATGCATAATATCCTATTCTAGTGAGATAGCCTCTTTCTAGAGGTGAGAAACTGAGAGATTTTACCTTTACTATTAATAAAACTCTTAGAAGACTACACCTTTTGGTATATTTTGGTTGTTCATCTGTGGATTGGTGAATCAGGTTGACTAGCATATAACGATACTGAGTATAACAGGAGGATCATGTCTCTCTTATTAAAGACAAATGCAGCTACTGCAAATACATGAGTAAAGTTTATAAATGGCAAAGGAAAACTTGGAATCACTTGATGTTTTGTGGTTTAAGAACAATACTTGAATATGATCTTATGCATGAAAATGTGTAAGATGGTATTTCTCTAATTTTGATATAATTGTTTTCAAGATGAAGATGTTCCAGATTTGAGTCATCATCCTCTTCAGCATTGCAAATTTGTTCTGGTAGAATATTCCTATGGAAAAATAGACATGCAAGTCACACATGGTCCAAGTAATAATCTGCCTTCATTTAGGAGTTAAGTTGAACCATTGTTAAAAAAAATTATTTTGTTCTTAAAATAAAGTTGTATCCTTATATCAGAGACTAGAATAAATTCCAACTGCATCAAAGATCCAAATGTGAAAGATGAAGCCATAGAAGCACTAGAACGGACTGTGGTCACACCCTCTGACTCAGGAGATTCTTCCTATATGTGATTTGAAAACCAGAAGCACTGAAAGGAAGGATTTAAAATTTACTGCAAGTTTTTAAAAGAAAGTGCAAAGTTAAACGACGTGAAAAAGAAGGAGAAAGTAACTTATGTTGCAGATGAAAGGCAAATATACAAAGACTTCCTAAGAATCTAGGAGGAAAATGGAAAATGTTCTATTACATTCATAAGAAAAATGCAAATCAAAACCTTACTGGCATACCACTTTTTACTTGGAAGGTTTGCAAAAAAAAGAAATCCAGAAGCTCATTAACATATTCTAATGGTGAGCCTGGACCGATCAAATAACACTGAAGGGAATGCAAAATGGTGCACCCCCTCTGGAGAGGAATTTGGCTATATCCAGCAAAATTACATATGCACTTTACTCTTTGCACTCACTCAGCATTCCCACTTCTAGGATTTTATCCCAAAGTTAGACTGGAAAAAAAAACAAAATGACATTTACACAAACTTATCTTTTGTGGCATTATTTTTAGTAGTAAGAGTGGAAACAATCAAATGTCAATAAGGAACTGATTTAATAAAATATAGTATATCCACATAATACTCATTTATAAAAAGGAACGAAAAAATTCTCTACATACTGATGTGGAGTGACATACCAATACTAATAAAAAGCAGAGTAGAAAAAATATACATACCCCATACATACAGTTTGGTTTGTTTGACCCTTCCAAAGCTCATGTTGAAATCTGATCCCCAGTGTTGGAGGTGGTGCTTAATGGGAGGTGGTTGGGTCATGAGGGCAGACCACTCATGAATATCCTCTTTAGGATCAGGAGACTGAGTGAGTTCTTGTTCTATTAATTCTCAGAAGAACTGGTTTTTTTTTTTTAAAAAAAAAAAAGGAAAAAAAGAAAAGCCTGGCACAAGCTGGGCATGGTGGCTCATGCCTGTAATCCCAGCACTTTGGGAGGCCGAGGTGGAAAGATCACGAGGTCAGGAGTTTGAGACCAGCCTGACCAATATGGTGAAACTGCATCTCTACTAAAAACACAAAAATTAGCTGGGTGTCGTGGTGTGCACCTGTAATCCCAGCTACTCAGGAGGCTGAGGCAGGAGAATCGCTTGAACCTAGGAGGCGGAGGTTGCAATGAGCCAAGATTGCACCACTGCATTCCAGTCTAGACGACAGCGCGATACTCCGTCTCAAAAAGAAAAAAGGCTGCCAGGTGTGGTGGATCACTGGCTCACACCTGTAATCCCAGCACTTTGGGAGTCCAAGGTGGGTGGATTACAAGGTCAGGAGTTCAAGACCAGTCTGGCTAAGACGGTGAAATCCTGTCTCTACTAAAAATACAAAAATTAGCTGGGCGCAGTGGCAGGCACCTGTAGTCCCAGCTACTCAAGAGTCTGAGGCAGGAGAATCGCTTGAACCCAGAAGGCAGAGGTTGCAGTGAGCCAAGATTGCACCACTGCACTCTAGCCTGGGCAACAGGGCAAGACTTCATCTCAAAAAAAACTTTTATTTTTAGCAGTAATAATTATGTCATTTCAAAACAATTGTTTACATATTGTAAGATTATACAAGTTAGTATTGTTGGGAACCCAGATTTTCAGTGTAAGAGAAACAAGTTTTAATACATTAATTTTTGATGATGTTAACTTTGATTTGGGAATGTCAGTCTGAACTTACTTATTTTCTTTTCAAAATACGAAATTTCCTGGCAGTCCACTGAAAGGCTTTGAAACAATAGCAACACAATTGAAAGGAGCACATCTGGTTCCCACTTGAGGCTCCTCAATACTATTCCCCAAAGAAAGGGACCAGGCTCTTTGGAGGAAGGTGTGCAGTAAGGAATGCAGAAAGTGAGCCTGAGGCCCATGTATACCCAAAAACAAGTGAGCAGACACAAGAGTCACTTTGAAGGGCGACTATTGTCCAGAGACAGGACAGTTTAAGAATAATGACTGCAACTGATTGAAACATATGGCTTATATGAAAGCCTAAGTGTATATTGATTCACCAGAAAAACAACCCTAAAACAAAATAAAGCAAAAACATTTAGGCTCCAACTTCTTACTCCCATTGGTGGTATAAAGGAAAAAACAGCTTTTTTTCTTGCCTTTCAGAGTACCAAAGCAGCCCTAGTTGATGAGCAAAAATGTTTTTACAGAGGAATTCCAGCTGATAAACATGAGAAGCATAACAAAAATAGAAATTCATCGTTTTGTTACCCCTAATGAAATAATAATTCAAACAATGTTCATCTGTGAGTGAAACCATTGGTTCAATGATGGAGGAGTAAGTTTGTTGTAAGAGATACCAGGCTGTGACCACCTCAACCCACTGATCAATTTTAGAATCACAAAAAGTGGGACAAACATTAGACGCCTTCTGATGCAATGCACTATGAAGCATATGGCACAACCTATGAAGTATTTTTGCCAAAAAATTCTGAAACTGAATTTTACAAAGGCTTCCCAAACTCAAACTTTTCTGTCTTTGTTTTGGTTTGGGTTTGTAGGCATTTAGTTTATTTGGACTTTTAGAGAAGAGTAAAGACTAAGAGGCATAATTCTCAGGGACAGAACAACAAGGTTATTGTCTCCCTCACTGCCAGTGATAAAGACCCTACTAACAAAGTATTCTGGATTAATTCTCAACACACTCATGCCATCCAGGCAGGAGTGATGTCTCAGTGTGTAAGCTCAACACGCGCAGGAAAATGTGTTCCTAAAAGTAGGGAAAGTGAGGCTCAATAAATTTATTCAGAAATTTGCCTTCAGAAAAATCTACATAGAAGCAATTTTAATCTTTTTTTTTCTCGAGACGGAGTTTCGCTCTGTCACCCAGGCTGGAGGGCAATGGCGCAACCTCAGCTCACTACAACCTCCCCCTCCTGGGGTCAAGCAATTCTCCTGCCTCAGCCTCCCGAGTAGCTGAGATTACAGGCGCCCACCACCAAGCCCAGATAAGTTTTGTATATTTAGTAGAGACAGGGTTTCACCATGTTGACCAAGCTGGTCTTGAACTCCTGACCTCAGGTGATCCACCCACCTCGGCCTCCCAAAGTGCTGGGATTATAGGCGTGAGCCACCTCGCCCGGCCTGAAGCAGTTTTAATTTTAACATATATTTAGGTTTTATGCTCTACAGATTAGTTTTAGTTATTTACATATGGAGGTGGGAATAGTAACATAATCTATTGCTTTGAAGAGTTATTTGAACCTGTCTCTAAAGTTCTAAGTGTTATATAACGATGACTCTGTTAATTAATTAATTAATTTTGAGACAGAATCTAACTCAGTCACCCAGGCTGTAGTGCAGTGGCACAATCCCCACTCACTGCAACCTCTGCCTCCCAGGTTCAAGCGATTCTCCCACCTCAGCCTCCTGAGTAGCTGGGATTACAGGCGCACGCCACCAGGCCTGGCTAATTTTTGTATTTTTAGTAGAAACAACGTTTCACCGTGTTGGCCAGGCTGGTCTAGAACTCCTGACCTCAGGTGATCTGCCCACCTTGGCCTCCCAAAGTGCTGGAATTACAGGAGTGAGCCACCACACCTGGCCAAAAAATGTTTTAACTATGGAAATTTACAAACGTGCAAAAGTAGGAAAAGTTTATAATGAATCCTCACATACCTGTCATCCACCTTCAGTGATTACTAAAATTTGCCAATCTTGCATAATCCAACCCCTTAGCACCATTTTTTTCCTTAACATAAATCCCAGAGATCATGCCATGATTGTTTTATCATATATTTTTCAATCAAAATTTAATTAGATACTTGAAAAAGCCAGAATTTACCGTATCTTGTTGTTGTTCAGCCTCAGAAAATGTAGTGCTTTCATTTCTTGTATCCCAGGTGGTATTGATTTTAAGTTATTGTGATCCAGAAATAATTCCCTCAGGGAATGATATGCCCCATAGAAGGACACACGGTCCATGCCATCATCAGCAAGTTTGTTAAATGACAGGTACAAGTATTCCAGACCTGGTTCCATGTGGCCAAACACATAGCCAGGGATCCGTTCAATCTGGTTCCCAAGCAGCACAAGGTGCAGCAAGGACTTGGGTAGATAGGAGGGGACGTGATAGAGCTTGTTGTAGGAGAGATCAATGGATTCTAGATTTCTGCAGCAAAGAAAAAGTAAACAGGGTAGGGACATCAGGATGGTGATTATCAGCTCTAAATTTTGACAAGGCCAGTCTTGATGCTCGTCCATTTTCCTATAAGCACCATTTTGTAGTGATGATTCCAAATAGAAACTTTTCCAGGTGTAGCCAGCCCTGGTTTCTTGCATCAAGGTGCATGTCCTTACTACTGTGCCATACTGCCTCCTAGCTATGTGAGTCCATTCAAGGGGAGCATCAAAGACCAGGGGGGAAAAACTCATATCCCTGGGGGTAATACTGAGGCCCAAAGACTAAAATACCTGTAAGGTTGATCTGTTGAATCCAAAATGAAATTCCATGAGTCCTAGCATACATCAAAATGCCTATCTGTAAAGTCTCTGGTTCCAGCAAGGAAGTTTGGTTTGTTTGGCTTGTTTTGGTTCCCCTTCCCCTACATTTTCATTCCACATTTGATTTGATGACCTGGCACACCTGGGACTTGACGTGAGCCTGAGGGATCTAGAAAATGCTGTTAATCATCTACAAGATCTGGGAAATGTGATAAACTCACTGGCTTGTTTCAGGAACCCAACCCGAGTCTCCTAAGGTTTCTGCTCCATACCCTCTTTTCACCTGATGAATACTCCTCTGCCCACAGTGGACTTAGTGCCACATGTTGCTGAGCCCAGTTGGCCTCTCCATCCTGCTTCTGAATGACACATGTTCCAGGCTGTGCTACTTAGGCACATTGTTCCCAGGACACGCAATCCTAGATCCCAGTTGTCTGCTGGATTTGCTGCAGGGCTTGCTTCTGACTCTCTACCCCTTTACTGAGAACTACAGCCAGAGGCCGCTGATTCTTGTCCAGGAAGATGGAGTCTACTTTTGGCCTCCACTGTCAGGTCAAGCATTCTTCAGTCTATTTCTTCACTTGGTGAAGAAATAGTTTGGAGAAAAGAAGGCTGTGTAGTGTAGGAGAACAGGCCTGGGCTCTAGAGCCTGGTGCTTTCATCTAATGATGATGAAGAGAAGGAATATGGCAGATTTATTTCTCATTGTGTGCAAGGGATTATCTCATTTAAACCTCCTGACAACCTGTGAGGTAGGCAGAGCTAGAGTGGCATTTGACCACTAGTGGGCAGATCTCAGGGTCAGACAGCTGGGACCCAGTTCTTGCTAGCTCAGCACTTGGCATGTGGTAGGGTGTCCAGTATGCAGTGTGGTGACAACAGCAGTAGTAACTGTAGTCATCCTAAAACCAGTCATACAATGCACAGGTTGGAAACTACATGAAGTAGCCCAGTTTGGGTATAAGGTAAGGGTTCACTAAGAAGCAATTCTGTCTCCAAGCCCTTCAGTCATCACCCCTCTCACTTGTCCCATTCCCAGTTTTCATATTCTGTTTAATAATAGCAAGAGGAAGAAATTGTTCAATAAAATTTAAATTGTAGCATATACTTACTCTTGATTTATCCAGGCTAAGGGAGCAATCCTATTTTCTTCTATTTTGTTATAACGTAGTACAATGACATTGATCTTTCTGGTATGATTGAAACAAATTTCAGTTATTTCTTCAATTTGGTTATTTTCTAGATATAGTTCCTATAATTAAAAGGAAAAACTATTATTTTTGTGTGTTAGCTGATAAGTATGATCAATTGCATGGAGACTAAAATAGTAACATAGCCTGTTGTCATTAGTATTATCTTGAGAGTCTTTTATTGCTCTTGCATTGGAGAAAAAATTTTTAGGTGGGGTTTTTTTTTTTTTTTTTTTTTTTTTTGAAGGGTGAAACGTTTTTTTAATGGCGGGGGTTGCAGTGGACAAAAC
>CAUYLG010003067.1:0-15725 GCA_963573385.1 Cacajao melanocephalus | reverse complement strand
AAAGAAAGTGAGAGTGAAAGAAAGAAAAAAAAAGAATGTACGAGAGAAAGAAAGAGGAAGAAAAAGAGGGAGAGAGAACTAAACACACTTTTTATGCCTTTGAATTGCTAAAAACTACCTGAGTTCTGAATTAGAATCTACTATATTGATGTGAATCAATGTAGTAGATTATTTTGGTCAGACATACAACCTCATAAAATTTTATCCCTAGGCTAGTCGAGTTTACTGTTTATCCGTTGGTTAAATAAACTAGATACTGGTTATCATTGCTTACTTTTGTGTGGACTAAGATGGAATTTGTGTAACATTTCTTCCTACAAACACAAAAACAGAGTACAATTTGTTGCAATAAGCTATTTGACAGGCACATTACACTGCCATGGAATCTCTGACTTTTCATATAAGTGGCAAAACACTGCAATGTAAAATTGTACAGTTTCTGTTCTTCATCTGAGAAGACTTTCCTTGAGAAGATGTCTTCAAAGATGGTATTTACATAATGAGGTAATGCTGTCTGGCACAAAATGAATCATAGAGAAAAGTTCAGAGAAGGAAAGAAGAAAGAAGAAAGATGATTTCAGCTCTAGGAGAAAATAACCAAAAATAGTACCTTTCAAACGTTAATGCGCATACAAATCATGTGAGACTCTCACTAAAATGTAGGTCTTTACTCAGCAGATGTGAGTTAGGGCCTGAGACCGTGCATTTCTAAAAAAATCTCTGAGTGATGCTGATACTACTGGTTCATGGATCATACTGCGTAGCAAGAACCTAAAGCACAGAAATGTTTTAGAGTGAGAATACAGGAAAAAGAAACCTAATAGGCTTGAATAGAGGGAAAAAAGGTGCAGACCACTAGAATAAAACAAGGAACATGAGCAGAATAAAAGACGTTTTACTTGGAGAGGGAGCCCAGTAGGAATTAGGGGGCAAGCAGGAGAATTACATATGAATTGAGAGTGGTCAGTGTGTTTGTAACATTCAAGACAGATTTAAAAACATGCTTTAAAGCCCCCATGATATTAAAGACAAAAAACTGAGCATGTATGTTTTTTGAACATTACTTTGATAAGCCTCTGTGACTAGACTACACACATGCATGCTAATTGGTAAGGAGTAATGGGAAAGGAAGACTCCAGAGTATTTCTGTATCAGGCAAAGGGCACTTGGACACTCACTTTTGCACATGATCCTCCATCTCCATCATTTACGATGAGAGAAGAGAAGATACGAAAGACACAGATTTTGTAGAATTTGGATGCTCAGAGAATAGCTGTTCGGTGCCTATGCAGCTTATTAGTTTTAAACTGTGAGAAGGATTTGAGAAATAAAGAGTCACCTACGTCCTGGGAACTCAAGTTGCCAAAGGAAGTGTGGCTTGTCCTATTATAGCAGTAATATATTGGAAACAAGAAGACATGAATAGCTTCTTGAATAGCCAGGTAGCTGGACAGAATGAGAAAACGCAACACTAGACATTTGAACCAGATTCTATGTCATCTTGGGGCAAATATGAATGTCTGGAGAGGGCTCTGTGAGTAGCCCAACACTAAATAAAGGGTCAGCTTTTTCAGAGATAAGGCCATGATTGACCCCAGAATAGATGATTCCAAGATGTGTGCTATGTGGGAGCTTCCAAGTGGCAACACAAACATTTGGGTTGTTTGCATTGCCAGTAGTGGCAGCTCTAGTGTGCCTATATTAGACTTCATGGCCTTGGCAAGAGATGTAGGCTGAGCCCAGAGGATGGCCAGAGATCCAGAAGGTAGAAACAGTTTTGGAAAGTGTGCCATTCTGCCATTATCCAGCTTTTTACTGAAGTGTAAGAATAAACTTCCCACCTGGAAATCAATTCATGATTAGATTAAAAATAGAACAAACACACAAAAATATAGTTTTAGAAAACTATATTTAGAAAAACTATATTTTGGAAAATACATTCTGAGCCATGCTTATGCTATAAAATGTTTTAAAAAGAAGTGTGCAGCTGGCCTATCATCAAGTAAGTTTGCGAAATGTTGTATTTATATAATCCACCAGGAGGACTGAGACATCCTTCAGTTACAAAACCAGTTTAACTGTGTAACTCAGCATGTCTGAAATCATATGATCCTCCGATACTTATTTACTGTAATACCTTTTAACATCTCCCTAGAATTATTATTTTGCGGAACACCCTTGGAAACCTTGATGTAGAATATTATAATTCACCTTCACAGTAGATACCTTCTCTATAGGAAATCCTGGAGGAAGAGTCAGCCCTTGGCAAATGTGTCACTAGCAGAGGTATTCTCATAGTCCCCAGCCTCTTGTTTATGAACCTACTTAACTAATTTGCCTTAAGAAACTGTGGAGTTCTTATTAGGGAAAGGGAGTCAGGCTGGTGCGAGCAGGGAAAAGCAAAAAGAGAAAGCAGATGAGCTACAAGTCTGGCTTTCTTCATGGTCCAGGACACAGCCCTCCTGCGCAAATAACTCACAGTCTTCCTGTACCCAACTATCACCAGACACCAGCAAGTTAGCTCCCTGCAACCTTGGCGTTATCAGTACTGCACAAAGCCCTCTTCAATAAGCAGCATAAACACCATCCTATAAAACCTTCAGCAAGCCTTTGTTTCTCTACAGTCAGCTTCTGCTGACTAGCCTGTTATCTCCCTGGCAACGTACTTTCCTACTTTCTCTAATAAGTCTGCCTTCCTTTACCTACAACTGTCTTGGTAAATTCTTTTACCATTGTGCCAGCAGCTGGCATTTCCCCACAACAGAAATCGCTTTGTTTTAAGCATGAGTCTTGTCTCTAACTCTGGAGTTAAAGGTTCTGTCCTTTGTTAAGAGAATTTGTTCCACTGGAGGGTATGGAATAGAGTGTTTATGGTTCCTAACATCTATGAGTAGGTAGATGCTTACTGACCCCATTTTATCTAAGTGTTCACTTTTTGGTTTTCATAACACAAAGTCAGTGTTTTCATAGATAGAAATACCTGGGCTATAAGGAATTAGAGGCAAGCTGGGATTCTATCTATCTAATTTGACTTTTTCTCTCTCATCTCCATAGATTTGTCAGAGAAGAATGGGTGTAAGAAACCATTCCACAGAGACTGAGTTTCTTCTTTCAGGATTAACTGAACAACCAGAGCTTCAGCTGCCCCTTTTCTGTCTCTTCTTAGGAATTTATACAGTTACTGTGGTGGGAAACCTTGGCATGATCTCAGTAATTAGGCTGAATCCTCAACTTCATATCCCCATGTACTACTTCCTGAGTAGTTTGTCTTTTTTAGATTTCTGCTATCCTTCTGTCATTATCCCTAAAATGCTATCAGAGTTTTTATGCAGAGATAGATCCATCTCCTATTCTGGATGCATGACTCAGCTGTTTTTTTTCTGTGTCTGTGTTATTTCTGAATGCTACATGCTGGCAGCCATGGCCTATGATCGCTACGTGGCCATCTGCAGCCCACTGCTCTACAAGGTCATCATGTCCCCTAGGGTCTGTTCTCTGCTGGTGGCTGCTGTCTTCTCAGTAGGTTTCACTGATGCTATGATCCATGGAGGTTGTATACTAAGGTTGTCTCTCTGTGGATCAAACATCATTAAACATTATTTCTGTGACATTGTCCCTCTTATAAAACTCTCCTGTTCCAGCACTTATATTGATGAGCTTTTGATTTTTGTCATTGGTGGATTTAACATGGTGGCCACAAGCCTAACAATCATCACTTCATATGCTTTCATCCTCACCAGCATCCTGCACATCCACTCTAAAAAGGGCAAGTGCAAAGCCTTTAGCACCTGTAGCTCCCACCTGACAGCTGTTCTTATATTTTATGGGTCTCTGATGTCCATGTATCTCAAACCTACTTCTAGCAGTTCACTTGTCCAGGAGAAAGTATCCTCAGTATTTTATACCACTGTGATTCCCATGTTGAATCCCCTGATATATAGTCTAAGGAACAAGGAAGTGAAAAATGCCCTGATGAAACTTTTAAGTAGAAAAATATCTTTATCTCCATGACAAATATGTTCTTTATTAATATTATTATGTATTCATAATCATGATTATATGTATATGTTTATACCTTGATTCTTTAAAAGTAATTTGAAATCAGATGAAATTGCATATATTTAGATTACTAAATGTATGCACAGATAATTACATTAATAAAAAATAAAACATATATGAAAGTGAAAAGTTAAAAATATTTTAAATTTAAAGTTAATACCATTTGAACAACAGTTTTTATTGTTAGTTTCCTGAATCCAAGCCCAAAAGGAAATCATCATCATGGTATACTACATGGTCATATCAGAAGAAAAACACGCCTAATTTCAAAAAAACATTGAGCTGTGTGATGGAAATTATTACAACAATTTTATAATAAATGTGGGAGAATTTTTCTTAATTGTTTCTTTTAAAGGGCTTATTAAAAGCCAATATTATCTTAAAGTGTAATTCAATGAAGAAGATTCAACAAAGTACTAAGCTAATATGGTCTCAACATTTGGCATCTGGTGATCAAAGAATAAGACTTACAATGTCTAGATGAACAGATGATGTTTATAATCTTATCTAAATATCATGGGTTTTTTTGCATGACCAGTATGTGTGCAGTATTTTATAACTTTCTGTTTGTTTCTTTTGAGTTGATATTTTCTTTGTAAGCTGTAACTAGTTGTCTTTAATTTCCTCCACATAGCGTTTTTTGAGATAAACATAATGAAAAACTTTATGATTTTTAAGAATGAACTCTTATGCAATCAACCAAGATTGTGCACTATATGGGGAATGTGATGTATTAGTTAATTCATTTGTTCAGCATGTGCTTATCATGGATACCATGTGCCAGGCACTGTTCTGAGTGCTGGAATATTATGGTGAATATAATAGACAAGGTATCTCTTTACCTTTCACCTCGGGGGTGAAAAAGATGGTAGATAATACAGAAGTAATTCAATGAACAAACACGATAATTATACACATAGATAAGTCCTTTGGAAAAAATGAGTTACGTAATTTTCAGTGGGTCAAGTCAACTCCCAATAAAGTTCTTTGAATAAAGGACATTTGAGATGAAACCTAAATGAAGAAAAGGGTACAGTTATGCAAAAACCAGAAAGACAGCAGCAAGTGCAAAGTCCAAGGCTGGAACAAACTTGGCCGTATTCAAGAAATGGAGAAGGCAGTATAGCAGGTCAGCAAGAGAGGGAAAAAAGCCACCAAAGGAGGTTGGATAAGTAGGCAAATTCTAGATCACTTAAGGAGTTTCAATTCTGTGCTAAGTACAATGAGAAGCAACTGGAATGTTTCAAAAGCAGAGTGAGGTAATCTGTTTTACATTTGAAAAATATCTTCTGGTTATTGATTAGAAAATAGATAGATGGATATACGTGTATATGTTTGTGGGGAGAGTTGGATAGGGAAAGATAGTGCTATTGGCCAGAGTGGAAGCAGGGAGGACACTTTTGAGGCTGTTAAACTTATTTTGACAAGAAACAATGTAAATTTAGTTCTAGAAATAGCAGTAGAAAAAAATAATAGATTCAAGACAGATTTCTGACTGTGAATAAGTAAGATTTGCTGTTGAATTGAAAGTGTGATGCTTGAGGATGATGCATTTTGATAAAGTTAAAATAAAAATTTAGAAATAAGGAAAATATAAACAATAAAAGAGAGTCAAGACCAGTCAAAATAAAAACACAGATAGACTATAAAAGCTGAAATAGTTGCAATTATGATCTTCATATCTGTGTGAGTTTTCAAGTAGCCAAAATTAACATGCATATAATAGTAGAGTTAGTTATACAATTCTCAATGTATATTAAACAATGCTTATTATATTATAATGTGGCAAGCATTTCAATTATTCATAGTAAGAAAAGTTTTCTTATAAAGTAAAAATCACTTCTAACTCATGTTTCTCTTCCCCAAAGAAACAAAAACAATTTATATGGAAATTTACATAGGAGTTACTGAAAGATACTACTAGATAGAGCTTTTGAAAGAAGGAGAAAAGCTGTGTTTTTACATAAAGTGTTTAGTTTTTCATGTGTTATATCTCCATTATGGAATGCCTCTTATGTTACTGATTAGTAGTTAACATGGACCTGAGATCTTTTTCTACTTAGAAGATTTTCCTCACTCCTGTTTAGAAGATCAGTTAAGAAAATTAGGAGAGAGTGGGTAAGAAATAGATTGATTGAGGGATGATACATAGGTGGGATTCCTGCATTTACTCTTTTATCCATATCCATGGCAGACATAACTTCTGCATTATGATACTCCAAAAAATTCAGATGTGGCCTCTTTTTTTTTTTTTTTTAACTCAGTGCTCAAGACTACCATTGTCATTTGACTAGTAATGACAAATATAAAGAAATCCAATTCCTTGGGGCTTTTACTAATTTTATATGCAGCTAATTCATATTTTAGTACATTTCCCAAGGCTGGGAGACTACATAATGATTTAGGAACAACATCCTAGCTAGGGCTAAAGAGTATTTGCTTTTTGTACGTTCTCTTTGCATATATTCCATTTTAAATTTTGGAGGTGGAAGGTGAAACAAGAGGGCAGAATAGAAGCTTACATTCTTTGACCCCCTCTGCTGTAACATCAAATTTTTAACAACTATCTGCATACAGAAAAGCACTGTCACAAGAACCAAAAAGCAGGTGAGCAATCACAGTACCTGGTTTTAACTTAATATTATGGAAAGAGGCATGGAGGAAGCCAGGAGAGACAGTCTTGAATCACCGTTGCCATCTTTCATCTTTCCTCCATTCCCTTGCAGTAGCTAAACATGTAGAATCTGCACACTTTGGGGAGGGAGAGTACAGCCGCTGGGGCACTTGGTTTTGAACTCAGTGCTGCCCTGTCAAAGCAGAGAATAAAGCCATGCTAGGCCAGCCAGTGCCTGCACACAAAGGGACCATTTGGACCAGCCCTAGCCAGAGAAGAGTCACTCATCCCAGCAGTCAAACATGAGTTTCTTGGCAAGCCTCACCACTGCAGGCTGAAATGCTCTGTGGTCTTAGGTAAACTTGAAAGGCAGTCTAGGACACAAGGACTGTAATTCCTAAGCAACTCCTAGCCTAGTGTGGGCTTAGAGTCAGTGAACTAGGGTGGCATGTGACCTAGGAAGACACCAGCTGGCATGGCTAAGGGAGGACTTGCATTATCCCTTCTCCAACCCCCAGGTGGTGCAGCTTGTAGCAATGAAAGTGACTCCTTCCTTCTGCTTAAGAAGTTGAGAGTGAAGAGTGAAGCAGATTTTGTCTTGCATTTTGGATATCATCTCCACCACAGTAGGATAGGGTACCGTTGTGAGACCTCCATTCCTGGCCCTAGTTCCTGGATGACATTTCTATACTCACCCTGGGCCAAAAGGGAGCCACTGCCTTGAAGGAAAAGACCCAGTCCTGGCAGGATTATCACATGCTAACTAAAGAGCCCTTGGTCTTTGAGTAACCAGCAGTGATACTCATGGCATATGCCATGGGCCTTGGGCTTTGAGACATACCAGCTTTAGGAGAGACTCGGCACATTCCCAGCTGTGGTGGCTACAGTGAAAGTCTCCTATATGAGAAAAACAGAGGGAAGAGTAAAGAGACTTTTTATTGCACCCTAGCTACCAGCTTGGCTACAGTGAGATATAGTAGCAAGCAGGCCCAATTCCAGGCTTAGGCTCTTGGACAGCATTTCTGGACCTGCCCTGGGGGAGGCCACTGCCTATATTTGAGTTATGTGAATTTATTTGAGTCACCTCAAAACAGCTATTTTGAATTCTTTGTCTGAAAGGTCATATATTGGTTTCTCTAGGATAGGTCCCTGGTGCCTCATTTAGTTCATTTTGGTAAGGTCATGTTTTTGTAGATGGTGTTGGTGCTTATAGATGTTCTTCAGTATCTGGGCATTGAAGAGTTAGGCTCTTGTAATCTTCACAGTCTAGGCTTGTTTGTGCCTGTCCTTCTGGGAAGGCTTTCCAGATATTCAAAGGGACATGTGCCCCTCGCCCAATAATACTGTGCTTTTTGCAGACTTGCAGAGGTACTGCCTCAGTCTTGACTAGGATCCAAAAGAATTCTCTGGATTACACAGCAAAGACCCTTATTCTTTTCCCTTACTTTCTCCCAAATACACAGGGTCTCACTCTGTGCTGATCCACCTGGAACTTGGGTGGGCATTACTGCACCCACCCACCCCAGTTCCAGGTGGATCAGCACAGAGAGATAATAGCAGAATTGATCAAGCAGAAGAAACAATTATTGAGCTTGAAGACATTTGAAAATACATGGAGGAGACAGAAGAAAAGAAAATACAAAACAGTGAAGCATGCCTATAAGATCTAGAAAATAGCTTCAAAAGTGAAAATCTAAGAGTTGTTGGCATTAAAGAGAAGGCAGAGATAAAGGTAGAAAGTTCATTCAAAGGGACAATAACAGAGAACTTCCCAAACCTAAAGATATTAATATTTAAGTACAAGAAGTTTATAGAACACCAAGCAGATATAACCCAAAGAAGACTACCTCATGGCATTTAATAGTTAAACTCCCAAAGATCAATGATAAAGGATCCTAAAAGCAGCAAGAAAAATAAACAAATACCATATAATAGAGCTCCAATACATCTGGCAGCTGACTTTTCAGTGGAAACCTTATAGGATAGGAAAGTGTACCATGACATTTCAATTGCTGACAGAAAAATACCTGTACCCTAGAATAGTATATCCATTGAAAATGTCCTTTATTCACGAAGGAGAAATAAAGACCTTCCCAGACAAACAAAAGCTGAGGATTTCATCAACACCAGACCTGTCCTATGAGAAATGCTAAAGGGAGTTCTTCAATCTGAAAGAAAAATATGTGAATGAGTAGAAGAAATCATGTGGAGGTATAAAACTCACTGGTAATATTATATAGTAAGCACACAGAAAAGAACAGATTAATATAATGCTGTAATTGTAGTGCATAAACTTCTCAAGTAGAAAGACTAAATGATGAATTAATCAAAAATAATAACAACTTTTGAAGACATAGTACAATAAGACATAAAGAGAAACAATACAATGTTAAAAAGCAGGGAGATAAAGTGTAGTGTTTTTATGAGTTTTCTTTTTGCACGTTTATGCAATCAGTGTTGTCATCAGTTTAAAATAATGGGTCATAAGATAGCACTTGTAAGCCTCATAGTAATCTCAAATTGAAAAACATACAACAGATACACAAAAAAAGAAGCAAGAAATTAAAGCATATCACTGGAAAAAAAAATCACCTTCACTAAAAGGAAGACAGGAAGGCAGTTTAAAAGAAAGAAGAGAATACTACAAAACAACCAGAAAGCAAAATGGCAGGAGTATGTCCCCATTTATCAATAATAACATTGAATGTAAATGGTCCAAACTCTCCAATTAAAAGACATAGAGTGGCTGAGTGGATGAATAAACACTAAAAGAAACATGCTTCATCTATAAAGATACACATAGATTGAAAGTAAAGGGATGTTGCCTAAAAGAAACATGCTTAATCTATAAAGATACACATAGACTGAAAATAAAAGGATAGAAAAAGATATTCCATGCTAATGGAAACAAAAAAAAGAGCATGAGTAGCTACACTTATGTCATAAAGAATAGATTTCAAGGAAAAAAACTGTAAGAAGAAACAAGGAAGGTTATTGTATAATGACAAATGGGTCAATTCAACAAGAGGATATAACAATTATGAATACATATACATCAAACACTGGAGCACCCAGATATACAAAGCAAATATTATTAAAGCAAAGAGAGAGCTAGATCTCAATATGAAAATAACTTGTGACTTCTTCACCTTACTGTCAGCATTGGACAGATTGCCTAGACAGAAAGTCAACAAAGAAACATCAGACTTTATCTGCACTATGGAACAAATTGACCTAATAGATGTATAGAGAGGACATTTCATCCAATGGCTATAGAATACACATTTTTCTCCTCAGCACATGTATCCTTCTCAAAAATAGACCTTCTATTCTTTATTATCCTTCTGAAAAAGGAGATGTTATAACTGATACTGCATAAAACAAGTCTTAAATCATTCAAAACATTTAAAATAATATCAAGTATCTCTGTAACAGCAATGGAATAAAACTACAAACCAGTAACAAGGAATTTTGGAAACAACACAAACACATAAAAATTAAACAATATGCTTCTGAATGACAAGTGAGTCAGTGAAGAAATTAGAAAGGAAATTGAAAAAATTTCTTAAATAATGGAAAAACACAACATAGCAAAACCTATGGGATACAGTAAAAGAGGTACTTAGAGAAAAATTAATAGTTATAAGTACCTTTGTCAAAAAAGGAGAAAAACTTCAAGTAAATAATGTAATGATGCATCTTAAAGAATTATAAAATCAAGAGCAAACCAAATGGAAAATTAGTAGAAGAAAACAAGTAATAAAAGTTAGAGAAGAAAGAAATGAATTTAAAATGAAAAAATACAAAAATCAATAAAATAGTTGTGTTTTTGAAGTTAAACAAAATTGACAAACTTTAGCCAGACTAAGCAAAAAAGACAGAAACACAAATAAATAAAATCAGAGGTGAAAAAGGAGATGTTATGACTGATACTGCAAAAATTCAAAGGATCATTAGCGACTACTATGAGCAACTATATGCCAATAAATCAGAAAATCTAGAATAAACAGATACATTCCTAGACAAATACAACCTACCAAGATTGAACCAAGAAAAAAATCCAAAACCTAAACAGACCGACAACAAGTAACAAGATCAAAGCCATAATAAAAAGTATCTCAGTGAAGAAAAGCTTGGGATCCACTAGCTTCATGGCTGAATTCTACCAAACATTTAAGGAAGAACTAATACTAATCCTACTCAAACTGTTCCGAAAAATAGAGGAGGAGGGATTACTTCCACACTCATTCTATGAGGCCGGTATTACCCTGATACCAAAACCAGACAAAGACACATGAAAACAAACAAAAAACTACAGGCCAATATCTCTGATGAATATTGATGCAAAAACCCTTAACAAAATACTTGCAAACCAAATTCATGATTCATCATGATCAAGTGGGATTTATCCCAGAGATGCAAAGATGGTTCAACATACACAAATCAATCAATGTATACATCATATCATCAGAATGAAGGATAGAAACCATATGATCATATCAATTGATGCTGAAAAAGCATTTGATAAAATTCAACCATCCCTTCATGATAAAAACCCTCAACAACTGAATATAGAGGGAACATACATCAACATGATAAAAACCATATATGACAAACTCATAGCTGATATACTAAATGGTGAAAAGCTGAAAGCCTTTCCTCTAAGATCTGGAACATGACAAAGATGCCCACTTTCACCACTGTTATTCAACATAGTACTGTGAGTCGCAGCTAGAGGAATTCTGAAAGAAATAAAGGACATCCAAATTGGAAAGGAAGAAGTCAAATTATCCTTGTTTGCAGATGATAATTATCTGATATTTGGAAAAACCTGAAGACTTCACCAAAAAACTATTAGAACTGATAAATTCAGTAAAGTTGTAGGATACAAAATCAACACAAAAAATCAGTAGCATTTCTATATATCAACAATGAACAATCTGAAAAAAAATTTAAAAAGTAATTCCATTTATAACAGTGACAAATACAATTAAATAGTAATTAACTTAACCAAAGAATCGAACAGTCTCTTCAATCAAAACTATAGAACACTGATGAAAGAAACTGAAGAGAACACAAAAAATGAAAAGCTATTCCATGTTCATAGATTGGAAAAATCAATGTTGTTGAAATATCTATAATCCCTAAAGCAATCTTCAGATTCAATATAATCCCTATCGAAATATCAATGAAATTCTTCACAGAAATACCAAAATAATTCTTATACCACAAAAGGCCCAGAATAGCAAAAGCTATTCTAAGCAAGAACAACAAAACTGGAGAAATCTCATTACCTGACTTCAAATTATACTACAGAGCTACCATAACCAAAACAGCGTGGTTCTGGCATAAAAACAGACACATAGACCAACGGAACAGAATACAAATCCCAGAAATAAATCCACACATCTACAGTCATTTTCTACAAAGTACCAAGAATATACACTGGGGGAAAAAAACAGTCTTTTCAATATGTGATGCTGGGAAAACTAGATAACCATATCTAGGAGAATGAAACTTGATCCTTCTCTCTAGCCTTATACAAAAATCAAAAATAGATTAAAGACTTAAATCTAAAACCTCAAACTATGAAACTACTACAAAAAAACACTGGGGAAACACTCCAGGACATTGGTCTAGGCAAAAATTTTTTGAGAAATACCCCAAAATCACTGACACCCAAAGCAAAAATGGACAAATTGGATCACATCAAGTTAAACAGCTTCTGTACAACAAAGAATATGTTCAATAAAGTGACAAGACAACTCACAGAATGGGAGTAATATTTGCAATCTACCCATCTGACAAGGGATTCATAACCAGAATAGCTCAAAACAACTCTATAGGAAAAAAATCTAATAATCTCATTAAAAATGGGCAAAATATTTTAATAGACATTTCTCAAAAGAATACGTACAAATGGCAAAGAGGTGTATGAAAAAGTGCTCAACATCATTGATCATCAGAGAAATTCAAGCAAAACTTCAGTGAGATATCATCTCACCCATTAAAATGGCTTTTATACAAAATCCAAGCAATAACAAATGCTGGTGAGGGAATGGAGCAAAGAGAACCCCCTTACACTTTTTATGGGAATGTAAATTAGTAGAATCACTATGGAAAACAGCTTAAAAGTTTCTCACAAAACTAAAAATAGATCTACCATACAATTCAGCAATTCCACTGCTGTGTATTTACACAAAAGAAAGGAAATTAGTATATCAAAGAAATATTTGCACTCATGTTTATTGCCAGCACTGTTCACCATAGCCAAGATTTGGAAGCCACCTAAGTGTCCATCAACAGATGAATGGATAAAGAGAATGTGGTACATATACAAAATAAAGAACTATTAAGCCATACTAAAAATGAGATTCTGTCATTTTCAATGACATGGATGGAATTGGAGGTCATTATGTTGCATAAAATAAGTCAGGCACAGAAAGACAAACATTGCATGTTCTCACTTATTTGTGGGAACTAAAAGGTGAAACAATTGAACTCATGTAGACAGAGCATTAAAGAATGACTACCAGAGTCTGAGAAGCTTAGTGGGCAGATGAGAGGGAGTTAGGAATAATTAATGGGTAAAAAAAAAAAAAAGAGAAAGAATAAATAATACCTAATATTTGATAGTACAACAGAAGGACTATAGAGAATAATAATTTACTTGTACATATTTAAATAAAGAGTATAATTGGGTTGTTTGTAACAAAAAGGATAAACACTTGAGGGGATGGATACCAAATTTTCCATAATGTAGTTGTTAAGCATTGTATGCCTGTACTAAAAAATCTCATGTACCCCATAAATATATATAACTACTATGTACCTACAAAAAATATTAAAACATTAAAAAAAATTGGGGGGCATTTAGAGACAACTGCTGGGGAAATAAGAGTGTCAGGATTGCAGCCGTTTTTTTTCCCAAAAGTACAACTAATACAATTTTAAAATATAATTAATATTTATTTATTAAAACTTATGCTCCCCAGAGAATATCTCTTTGTTTCTATTCATGCTTTGTGAGAACTTATTGTAAGCATTTCTGGGGAAAAAGTCAACAAATTCAAAACAACAGAAATGTCTTTAACCACAGCATAATAAAATTTGAAATTAATATGTGCAATTTAAACACACCAACCTTATTTTATATAAAATATAAAAGTCTTCTAAATAGCTAGAGTCAAAAAGAATTCTTAGAATTAACAAAAACTCCAATAAATGAGAAATTTCCACACTGGCCATGAAGAATAACTGAGATCAGGTTAAGTTCCCACCATAAACAACCAGAAACAAAAAAATATTTTTAGAAAATACTATTTGGACACATTGGCAACAGGTAGGCTGAATATGGTCCCTGATACAAGAGGAAACAAATGAGGTGAGTCTTATAATTATGCTGATTTTTCTCCCTGTTGGCACTTTCTAGACCATAACTCAGAGAAGGGAATCCTTAACAAAGCACAGTAGTCTTACTGTGTTGAGGACAGTTTGGGGAGATGAAGGCACTTAGACGCTTTGGTACACATCTCAGAGAGGAAGGGCATTATATAGAAAAAGAACTTTATAAATTCTCAAAGGAAGTTACCTTAAGTGTTTGAACACCAGTGTTCAAGGAAGAACTCCACAAGGCCTAGCAAATAACAGCTGGGAAGCTATAAGGTAAAAACTTCTCAGAGCTCACAACCATATGATCTTTTCATTTGACAAAATTGATCATTTATGAAAAATAGCTTTGCAAAGCAGGAAGTGGCATATGATAAAAGCTTTAAAATTATCAAAAGTCTATGCATTACTTGTCTACAGTGACTTGGAAGTCTTACTAAAATGGATCAATTTTAAGAGAAAATTTGTATTGATTCAAAGAGGAACTTAAAACGCAAATAAATAAAAACTTTGAAAGAAATTGCTTCCAAAAAAGGATCCAAGTCTATGTCAGTGGTGAATTCTGTAAAAAGTGTAAGAAGTAAATTTTCCAGATATAGATCTTGAGAGGGCCTCCTATTTAGTAGGTATAATTCTGATACCAAAACCTGTCAAGATAGCTTGAAAAGTAAAGTCTGAAGACTGATTTCACCAATGTAGATGTAAAAGTCCTAAAACCAACACTAACAAACCAAAGCAATGGCACATTAAAATGTCATCTGTAAAGTTTAGAATTTGTGTAATTAAGTAATCTATCAAATTTATTTCATACAAATTCATCCTATTAGAAAATATTGATAATCTTAATTTTTTTCTTATTTCCATAAGATTTTGGGGAACAGGTGGTATTTGGTTACATGAGTAAGTTCTTTAGTAAGATTTTGGTGTGTCCATCACCCAAACAGTATACAGTGAACCCAATTTGCCATCTTTTATCCCTCACTCTCTTCCATTCTTTCCCTCTGAGTGTCCAAAGTCCATAGTATCATTCTTATGCCTTTGGATCCTCACAGCTTAGCTCTCACTTATGAATGAGAACATAGGATGTTTTGTTTTCCATTCCTGTTAGAAAATGTTGATCATCTTAATAAGTGCCTTGTGTTCTTCCAAGTTCTGATTTGAAACAAAGCAATAACAACCAAAAAGCCTTTCAATATCTTTAATCACCTAATAATAAAATGATCTTAACAAAGAAAAAAGCCATATTTAATATTAAAATGAGAGACTCAAGACAATAATACTTCCTATCACCATTGTTATCTAGTATTTTCTGGATTTATGGTTAATGTTGAACTGGTGAAACCTACATAAGTGTATTATTTTAAAAACAAGTAGAGCTTAGTCACACTGGTAGGAGAACTGACAGAATTTTCAATGGAATCTAATGAAAATTCTTAAAGTTTTATATATATGTGTATATACAGTTATAACTATATATATATAACTATGTATATTTCTATATTTATATATATATAACTATGTATATTTATATATTTATATATATAACTATATTTATTTATATATTTATATATAAATATATATACATATATACATATATATATATATTTATATATAGTCATATATATATAAATATATAAATATTTATATATTTATATATTATATA
>CAUYLG010003066.1:0-25099 GCA_963573385.1 Cacajao melanocephalus | reverse complement strand
CCGGCCAAAAAAGTCGCGCTGGCGACCCGTGTGGCTCCTCCGCCGGGAATCTCCTAGTCTGTGGGCAACAAAAATTCGTCTGAAAGTGCGGCGTCCACTCGCTCTCTGCGCTTTCACTGGGAGCTACAATCCAGAGCTGTTAATCGGCCATCTTGGATCTCTCTATCCATCTGTATATCTTCTCAAAAGAAATGTCTTCAAGTCTTTTGCTCTTTTTTAAATCAGGTTATTTGGTTTTTGTTGTTGAGTGGTAGGAGTTCTTTGTATGTTCAGGATGCTAAAACCTTATCCTATATATATAATTAAAAAGTTCCTTCCAGTCTATAAGTTGCCTTTAATTTGTTGATTTTTCTTTTCTGCACAGAAATTTTTGTTTGATGTGGCCTCATTTGTCTATTTTTGCTTTTGTTGCCTATGCTTTTGGTATCGTATCCAAGAAAGCATTGCCAAATCCAATGTCATGAAGATTTCTCCCTGTTTTCTTCTAGGAGTTTTAGAGTTCTCTATCTTTCATTTAGATCTTTAATCCGTTTTCAGCTACTTTTTTTTTTTTGAGATGGAGTCTCACACTGTCACCCAGGCTGTAGTACAGTGGCATGATCTCGGCTCACAGCAATCTCTGCCTCCTGGGTTCAAGCAATTCTCCTGCCTTAGCCTCCCAAGTAGCTGGGACTACAAGCGTGTGCCACCATGCCCAGCTAATTTTTTTGTATTTTTAGTAGAGATGGGGTTTCACCATGTTGGCCAGGATGGTCTCTATCTCCTGAACTCTGATCCACCCACCTCAGCCTCCCAAAGTGCTGGGATTACAGGCATGAGCCACCATGCCCAGATTTTTGTTTTTTTTTTTTTTTTTTTTTTGAGATGGAGTCTTGCTCTGTCACCTAGGCTGGAGTGCAATGGTGTGATCTCAGTTCATGGCAGCCTCCGCCTCCCGGATTCAAGCAATTTGCCTGTCTCAGTCTCCTGAGTATCTGGAATTATAGGCATGTGCCACCATGCCCCGCTAATTTTTGTATTTTTAGCAGAGACAGGGTTTCACCAAGTTGCCCAGGCTGGTCTCAAACTCCTGACCTCAAGTGATCCACCTGCCTCAGCCTCCCAAACTGTTGGGATTATAGGTGTGAGCCACCATGTCTAGCCCATTTTTAGCTAATTATTTATATGTTGGAAGGAAAAAAATCCAACTTCATTTTTTTTTTTTTTTGCTTTTAGATATCCAGTTTTCCAGCAGCATTTGTTGAAGAAACTGTCCTTTCTCCATTGTGTGTTCTAGTCACCCTTGTTGAAGATCATTTTACCATGTACACAAGAGTTTATTTCTGGGCTATTCTGTTCCATTGGTCTATATGTCTATATTTAAGCAAGGATCACAGTGTCTTGATTATTGTAACTTTCTAACATGTTTTGAGATCAGAAAGTGTGAAGCCTCCATATTTGTTCGTTTTCCAGATTGTATTGGGTATTCAAGGTCCTTTGCAATTCTATATAAATTTTAGGATCTTTTTTTCTACTCCTGCAAAAAAGGCCTCTGGAATTTTGATAAGGATTGTACTGAAACTGTAGGTCACTTTGGGTTCTATGGACATTTTAACAATATAAAGTCTTGCAATCCATGAACATGGAAATGTTTTTTCATTTATCTGTGTCTTCTTTCATTTCTTTCAGCAATGTCCTGTAGTTTTCAATGTATGAAGTCTTTCATCTCCTTGGTTAAGTTTATGCCTAAGAATTTTATTTTATCTTATTGTTATTTTCTTTTTTGAGACAGAGTCTTACTCTGTCCCCCAAGCTGGAGTGCAGTGGCATGATGTCGTCACACTGCAACCTCTGCCTCCTGGATTCAAGTGATTCTCCTGCTTCAGCCTCCCAAGTTGCTAGAATTACAGGTGTGTGCCCCCACACCTGGCTAATTTTTTGTATTTTTAGTAAAGATGGGTTTTCACCATGTTGGCCACACTGGTCTTGAACTCCTGGCCTCAGGTGATGTGCACGCTTCAGTCTCCCAAAGTGCTGGGATTACAGGCATGAGCCACTGCATCTGGCCAATAATTTTATTTTTAAATGACAAAGAAAATTTGTATATACTTGTTGTATACATGTTGTTTTGAAATATGTATACACTGTGGGATGGCTAAATTGAGCTAATTAACATATGCATCACCACACCTACTTACCATTTTTTTTGTGGTGAGAACACAAAATTACTCTTTTAGCAATTGGTTTCAAGAATACAATACATTGTTTTAAGTATAGTCACCATGCTGTATAATAGATTTATTGAATTTATTCCTCTCATCTAACTGAAATTTTCTGTCTTTACCAACATCTCCCCACTCCCCACATTTTATTCTTTCTGATGCAATTGTAAATGGGATTAATTTCTCTTACTTTCCTTGTTGGAAAGTTCATTGTCACGTATAGAAACAGAACTTTGTGTCTATGTCTTGATTTTGTATCTTACAAGTTTACTGAATTCATTTTTCTTACAGTTTTATTGTGGAATCTTTAAGATTTTTTACATATAAGATCTTTCCATCTGCCGACAGAGATTATTTTACTTCTTCCTTTCCAACTTGGATGACTTTATTTTTTTCTTTCCTAATCGCTCTGGCTAGATTTTCCAGTACTGTGTTGAATAGAAGTGGCAGAAGTGGACATCCCTGCCTTATACCAGATCTTAGAGGAATAGCTTTCTGTCCTTCTCCATGGAACGTAGTGTTCACTGTGGGCTTTTCATATGTGGCCTTTATTGTGTTAAAATAGTTTTCTTCTATTCCTAGTTTGTTGAGATTTTTTTTATCAGTAAGTTTTTTTATACATTTGAATTTCGTCAAACATATTTCCACATCTCTTGAAATAATCATGTTTTTTTCTGTCATTTTATTAATGTGGTGTATTACATTCATTGATTTTCACATGGTGAACCATTCTTGCATTTCAGGAATGAATCCCACTTGGTCATGGTGTGTAATCCTTTTGATGTGCTGCTAATTCTGTTTTCTAGTATTTTGTTGAGGATTTTTGCATTGATACTTACCAGGGATATTGGTTTGTAATTCTTTTCTTATAATGTCTTTGTCTGGCTTTGATACCAGGGTAATGCTGGCTTCATAGAATTAATTTGAAAGTCTTCCCTCCTTTTCAATTTTTAGAAGAGTTTGAGGAATATTGGTGTTCTTTTTAAAATATTTGGTAGAATTCCCTAGTGAAGGCATCTGATCCTGGGCTTTTCTTTGTTGGGAGATTTGATTGCTGCCTCAATGTATTTATTGATGATTGTCTGTTTATATTGTATGTTTCTACGCACCTATTCATTTCCTCTAGTTATCCACTTTATTGGCACATAATTATTCATAGTTTCTTCTACACTTCTTTTCATTCTTGTGCCATCAGTTGCAATGTTCGCTGTTTCATTTCTAACAGGCTTTTGAATTTTCCTTCTTCTTAATCTAGCTAAAGATTTATCCATTTTGTTAACTTCAAAAAAGATCAATTCCATTTTTTTACTTTTTTTATTGTTTTTCTACTCTCTATTTTATTTATCTCTGCTCTATTCTTTATTATCTTTTCCTTCTGCTAACTTTAATTTGTTCTTCTAGTTCTTTGAGGTATAAACTTAGGTTGTTTATTTGACAGTATATGTAAGTGTTTACTTGTAAGTAAGTGTTTACTTGTATAATCTTCCCTCTTCATACTGCTTTCTCTGTATCCCATAAGATTCATTACACTGTTTTTTTGTTTCATTTGTCTTCAGACATTTTCCAATATTACTTGTGTAATCTTATTACAAATATTTCTTTTTTGACTCATAAGTTGTTTAAGAGCATGATAGAAAAGCGGGGAGAGCCCTGGTGATTCTCTCCTGCCCAGTCTTCTAGTACTTCACCCATCCTTTTGTGGGTGAGATGGGGCTAAGGGGCACCATTGGGCTGTGCCTCCAGGTAGACTGAAGAATGCGTGTGACCACAGGGCATGCTGGTGAAGCACAGCAAAAATGTCTACAAACCAGTAGGAAACGACAATGTGGCTATCCCCTCTGAGATCTCCCACTTCCGCTTCCACTTCTTTTTCAGCAAACCCCTGCAGATCCTCAACACCTTCCTGCTGCTGGAGGGAGGTGTCATTGTCTACCAGCTATACTCCCTAATGTCCTCTGAAAAGTGGCACCAGACCATCTCACTGCCCCTCATCCTCTTCAGCAACTACTGTGCCTTCTTCCAGCTGCTCTGGGACTGCCTGGTATTGGGCAAAGCCTACTCATACTTGGCTAGCCCCCAGAGAGACCTGGACCGCTGTTTTTCCTGAGCCCTGGGGTGACCTCAGGGACAGTGACCAGGCTTCAGCCAGGAGCTCCCTGTCAAGGGGCTGTTGGGTAGGAGTGGGGGGGAAGACAAAAAAATCCACCAGAGCTTTGTATTTTTGTTACATACTGTTTCTTTGATAATTTAAGTGATAATGAGGAAAAATGTCCTATTTCTACACTCCCCAAAAAAATTTTGTTAAGATTTGTTTTGTGTTATAACATACGGTCTACGCTGAAGAACTTCCCTTGTGTGCTTGAGAAGGTCTACTCTGCTATTATTGAGTGAAGTGCTCTACTTAAGTCTGTTAGGTCCAGTTGGTTTACAGTGGTTGTTCAAGTCCTGTTTATTTCTTGATCTTCTGTGTGAGTGTTCTATCTATAACTGAAAGTGGGGAATTGAAGTATCCTAATATTGTGTTGGTGTCTAATTCTATCGTCAATTCTCTCAATGTTTGCTTCGCATATTTAGGAGCTTGATGTTAGGTTCACATACAACTGTTATATTTTCTTGGTGAGTTGACCCTTTTATCAGTATATAATATCCTTCTTTGTCTCTTGTGAGCATTTCTGTCTTCAAGTCTATTTTGTATGATATAAGTATTGCCACCTGTGCTCTTTTTTGGTTACAATTTGCATTGGAATATCTCTCTCCATTCTTTCACTTTCAACCTACTTAAGTCTTTAAATCAAGTGAGTCTCTTGTAAGACAACATATAGTTGGATCTTGATTTTCTTTAAATCCATTCAGCCAATCCTATCTCTTTTGATTGGAGTTTTTAATCCATTTTCATTGAAAGTAATTACCATAGGGAAGGTCTTACTATTGCCATTTTGTTAATCATTTCCCATATGTCTTGTAGCTATTTTGTCCCATTTTTCCTTCCTTACTGCCTTCTTTTGTCTTTCATGAATTGTTTTTCTGTGCTGACATGCTTTGATTCACTCCTTATTCCCTTTTATGTATCTTCTATAAGTGGCTTTGTTGTTGTTGCTGTTGTTACCATGGAGATTATATAAAACATATTAAATTAGAACAATTGATTTTAAACTTATAAGAATGTAACTTTCACCAGGCACAGTGGCTCACACCTGTAATCCCAGCACTTTGGGAGGCTGAGGTGGGTGGATCACCTGAGGTGAAGAGTTCAAGACCAGCCTGAACAACATGGTGAAACCCCGTCTCTAATTAAAATACAAAAAAATTAGCCAGTCGTGGTGGTGGACGCCTGTAATCTCAGCTACTCAGGAGGCCAAGGCAGGAGAACCCAGGAGGTGGAGGTTGCAGTGAGCCAAGATTGCGCCACTGCACTCCCGCCTGGGAAACAGAGCAAAACCATCTCAAACTAAAAAAAAAAAAAAGAAGTAAAATAATAATAATAATAAAATGGAGCAAGCTGAGACTGACCAGATGAGACTGACCAAGCGTGAGGTGATAATATTATAGTTACTGTATATTTTACTATGCTTTTATATTGCTTTCTAGAATCCTTTCATTTCAATTTGAAGGACTCTTTTTAGTATTCTTTGTAGAGCAGGTCTAGTGGTAATGAGTTCCCTCAGCTTTTGTTTATTTGGGAAAGACAATTTCTTCTTCATTTTTGAATGACAGTTTTGTCAGGTATAATTTTTTTGGCTGGCAAAAGTTTTTTTTTTCTTTTTAAATACTTGGAATACATATTCTTGCTCCCTTCTGGACCTTAGGATGCCTGCTGAGATATCTGCAGATAATTTTATAGAAGCTCCATTGCATATGTTCAGTCATTTTTCTTTTATTGCTTTCAAGATTCTCTTTGCAATTCTAACAATATGTTATTATAGCAGGACCCTATGTGGGTCTCTCTGAGATTATCTTTGTTGGAGTTTCTTGAGCTTCTTGAATTTGTATGGCAATATCTTTCCTCAAATTTGTGAAATTTGGGGTCGGATAAGGTTTGGCTGTGTCCTCACCCAAATCTTATCTTGAATTGTAACTCCTACAATTCCTGCGTGTCGTGGGAGGAACTTGGTGGGAGGTAATTGAAGTATAAGGGTGGGCCTTTCCTGTGCTGTTCTCATGATAGTGAAGGAGTCTCATGAGATCTGATGGTTTAAAAAAAAATAGGAGTTTCCCTGCACAAGCTCTCTTCTCTTGTCTGCTGCCATGAGAAAACATGAGATGCGCCTTTCACCTTCCACCATGATGGCGAGCTCTCCCCAGCAATGTGGAATTGTAAATCCAATAAACTTCTTTCTTTTGTAAATTGCCCAGTCTTGGTATTTCTTTATCAGCAGCATGAAAACAGAATAATACAGGGTCATTATTTCTTCAAGTAGGATCTCAACCCTTTCTCTCTTCTATGTTTAAGATTTCCATATTGCATGTGTTGTTCCATTTGATGATGTCTCATAAGCTCCTTAAGTTTCCTTCACTTTTCTTCATTTTTTCCCTCCCTCTGACTCCATAATTTCAAATAAACTGTTTTCAAGGTTACTGAGTCTTTCTTCTCTTTGGTCAAGTATGAAACCCTCCAGTGAATTTTTTCATTCAGTTATTATATTCTTCAGCTCGAGAATTTTTTTTTTGTTTATATGTCTATATATATAAAGTTTATTGTGTTTTAGGTTTTGGGGTACATATGAAGCACATGCAAGATTGTTGCATAGGTACATACATAGCAATGTGGTTTGCTGCCTTCCTCCCCATAACCTGTATCTGACATTTCTCCCCATGTTGTCCCTCCCCAACTCCCCACCCCATCCCCCTGCCCCGTCCCTCCCATAGGGGTTCTTTTCAATAGTTTCTGTCTCTTTGTTGATAACCTCATTTTGTACATGCGTTGTGTTCCTCATTTTGTTTTGTGGTTTGTGTTCTCTTTTAGCTCATTGAGCATCTTTAAGATGATTGTTTTAGATTATTTCTCAGGTAATTAATAGATCTCCATATCTTTAGGGTCAGTTTCTAGAGATTCATTTTGTTTCTTTGATTAGGCCAGTTTCTCTGCTTCTTTGTATGCCTTGCAATCCTTTTTTAAGCTTTGGGCATTTCAGGATGGCTTTACACAGCGTAAGACCTTCACCAGTCAACCCGCTAGAGATTCTAGGGCTTTTTCCAACTTTTTTTGGCAACATGTCTTGTCTGGGCTGTGTTTGTAATTCCCCAATTTAAGGTTTGGTTGTCTCTTTTCTGCAGCCCACAATCTCTTGCTCCCCTTGGTGTCTGTCTGTGGTACTACGGTGTTATTGTTTCCATAACAAACTGCGGCAGTCACCCTTGATCTCAGTGACCCCAACCTGGCATCTAAACTGCTGTTCCCATCAGCACTCCAAGTCAGGAGAGACAGAAATCTGCTCCTTAGGTGAACTGTCAAAAGGCCGGAGCATTGGACCATGGTTGTTTCCCTTCTCTTTTTCTCTCTTGAGGGAGAAGAGGATTGCAAATGTTCTCCCAATTATACTGCAGTGTGCTAGGGATAGGGAGTAATTAGGGTGACAAAGAATCTCTCCTTGACCACGCTTTAGTCAGATTCCTCTGAACCCTCTACTTAACCAGGCCTTGACCTTTGAGCTCCTATATTCATCTTTGCATCACAAAACTGTTTCTTGTAGTTTTAGCAAGAATCTTCCACTCTTGATATCTAATCAAATTAATCATCCTCCACCATCCCCCAGATGACATTTGATCACCCTGGCCTGCCTTCAGCAAGAATCCTGTCAAATCAGTTTTACCAGAATGTCACCCTTGCCTTGACACTGCCTCTTAGTAATTTTCCATCCACTGCTCACCCCTACCCCCCAACTCTGCTCTTTGACCATAAATCCCCACTTGTCTTGCTGTAACTATGACAATTGTCCTTGCTTTTCTTTACCAATGGCAAGCAAAATGCCACACAATTTCCTACCTGTTTCAATGAATCTCTTGACTTTGTGTACCTTTGGGTGCTGCAAACTCTCAACTGGTTTTTGGAGTTCTCAGAAAGGCAATTTTGTCCATATGATGTTGTTAAGTTGATGTCTCTGTAGGAGGATAAGGGTCTGGGGTTTCCTATTCTGCCATTTTGCTTATATCAATCAGCACAGTCTCATTTCATAAGTACATCAAACCTGGACTTTCTTGTTTTTGTTTTTGTTTTTGGAGATGGAGTCTCACTCTGTCGCCCAGGCTAGAGTGAAGTGGTGTGATCTCAGCTCACTGCAATCTCTGCCTCCTGGGTTCAAGTGATTCTCCTGCCTCAGCCTCCCAAGTAACTGGGATTACAGGCGCACACCACCATGCCTGGGTAATTTTTGTATTTTTAGTAGAAACAGGTTTTCACCATGTTAGCCAGGCTAGTTTCAAACTCCTGACCTCAGGTGATCCACCCGCCTCGACCTCCCAAAGTACTGGGATTACAGGCATGAGCCACCACACCTGGCCCAATACTGGACTTTTTTGATCTTCCTCTCCAAAACCTACTTTACCACAGTGTTCCTAAAACAATAAAATGACAACAGCTGCTGCCATACAGTATTTAAACTAGAAACTTAGAAATCATCCTTACCTTTGCCCTGTTCCGCCATGTCAAATTACTAACCAAGCATTCTTGATTTTATTTTATAAATAGTTATCAAATCTACCCACATCTCCTTACTGCCACACAAAGCCATCCCTTTTCATTTGGATGATTATTAACAGTTTTCTTTTTCTTTTAAACGAGGTCTTACTCTTGTCTCTCAGGCTAGAGTGCAGCGTGTGTGATCACAGCTCACTGTAATCATGACCTCCTGGGCCCAAACAATCCTCCCACCTCAGCCTCCCAAGTAGCTGGGACTAAAGGCACGCAGCATGGTGCCTGGTTAATTTTTTATTTTTTGCTGACATGAGTTCTCACTATGTTGCCAGGCTGGTCTCAAACTCCTGAGTTCAAGCAATCTTCCCGTTTCAGCCTCTAAAATCACGCTGGGATTACAGGCGTGAGCCATCATGCCTGGTTTTTAACAATCACTTAATTAATTCTTAATTCCTGACTTTAACTCATCTAATTTAATCTCCGTAGTGTAGGTAGAGCAATTCTAAAATGCATATGTGGCCCTGCCATTCTGCCACTTAAAAGCTTTCAGTGTCTCTCTACTGTCTTAGGAATAAATTCTAGCCTCTTTTACAAAGTTTACACAGCTTTTTATTGTTTACAATCCCCTGCTCACCCCACCAGACTCACAAAACAAAGAATTATCTGGTCCAAAATGTCAATAATGTGTGTCAGGGTTGAGAAATCTAGTCCTGGAGGATGGGCTCCAGAAAATGAAGGAGTCAGCCAAGAAAGAGAAAGAAACAGAACCCCCAAAATAAGAGATCCAGCAGGAGAAAGAAGCAAAAGAAACCCCCAGGATTTATACATTACAAATTAAGAGCAATGACCAACACCAAGTTATTCCTGCTGCTGATGGACATCTCCAGCTTTGGAGGCTTCTACATTAGCCTGGTGCTAGTTTTTCCTCCTTTCATTTTCCTAATGCTTAGGCTATTATTCCTGTGCCCACTGTCAGTGGTGAGTGGGTAGCCTAAGAATCATATTCTGAGTCTTCTGTCAGCTTTAGCCTTGGAGCTGGTCCACAGAGGAAGAAACTTCAGATGCTCTGAAAGTCTTAATATGGGCTAAGCATGGTGGCTCACACCTATAATCTCAGCACTTTGGGAGGCCAAAGGAGGCAGATTGCTTGAGCCCGGGAGTTTGAGACCAGACTGGGCAAGATGGTGAGACCTTATCTTTGCAGAAAAATACAAAAAATCAGCTGGGCATCGTGGCATGTGCCTGTAGTCCCAGCTACTCGGGAGGTTGAAGTGGGAGGATCACCTGAGCTTGGGAGGTTGAAGCTGCAGTGAGCCATGATAATGCTATTGCACTCCAGCCTGGGTGACAGAGTGAGACTCTGTCTCAAAAAAAAAAAAAAAAAGAAAGAAAGAAAAGAAAAAAGAAAGTCATAATTTGAAATAGATGGGACTGAGAGGCTCTCACATAGAAAAGTAGGTCCTGCTTAAAGTGGATTAAAAAAGCAGTTTAGGGTCTTGTTTGTTGGTTGGTTCTGTCCCTGGAATCTTGCATTTCAGTTTCCCTATTAGGAGGTTGGATTGGTAAAAGTTACCCTGAATACCAGACTAGTCTGGGAGGAGTCTTACGACTGTGTTATTAAGGGTTTTGTTTACACCTTGGAGAAGAAGGCTTCCTATAATTCTAGCTGGCTATTCCAGTAGACCTAGAATAGATGGCAGGGAGAGTGGGGAGCTGGCAGCCAATAGCACCACTCTGTCTTTGCAACTACAAAAATAAATTAACCAGGAATTTATCTGAGAGGTGTTGGTGTCTAGAAAAAGAATATCAGGGTCCGGGCACGGTGGCTCACGTCTGTAATCCCAGCACTTTGGGAGGCCGAGGTGGGTGGATCACGAGGTCAGGGGTTCCAGACCAGCCTGGCCAAGATGGTGAAACTCTGTCTCTACTAAAAATACAAAAAATTAGCTGGGTGTGGTGGCACACACCTGTAATCCCAGCTACTCGGGAGGGCGAGGCAGAGAATTGCTTAAACCGAGGAGGCGGAAGTTGCAGTAAGCTGAAATTAGGCGACTGTACTCCAGCCTGGGAAACAGTGTGAGACTCTGTCTCAAAAAAAAAAAAAGAATATCAGAACAAACCTAAAGAAATTGACAAGAAGGAATAATGAAGATAAAACAAATTAATGAATTAAACAAAGGAAAAAGTCAAATAGCAATAGATGGCTAGGTAAAACCAAGGGCTTATTCAAAAAAATAGACAAACCCTTGGTTAACCTGAGCAAGGAACAATTAAGAAAACCCAAATACAGAACAGCAGACATGAGGAAGGTGTAATACATGAACGAAATTAAAAGAATTGTAAGAGGCCAGGCATGTTGGCTCATGTCTGTAATCCCAACACTTTGGGAGGCTGAGGCAGAAGCATCACTTGAGGCCAGGAGTTAGAGACAAGCATGGGCAACATAGTATGATCCTGTCTCTACAAATAAAATCACCAGGCACGGTGGTACCTGCCTGTAGTCCCAGCTACTCAGAAGGCTGAAGCAGGAGGATCACTTGAGCTCAGGAGCTTGATGCTACAGGAAGCCACAATTGTGGCACTGCAATCCAGCCTGGGCGACAGAGCAAGACCCTGTCTCAAAACAATCAAACAAACAAACAAACCCAAGCAGACTTATAATTTCATATACAACTTGATGCCCGTACATTTCAAAATCTCAATGATATAAACAGATTTCTGGGAAAATAAATAAATTATCAAAATTAGAACAAGATGTTAAAAGCCAGAATAACCTCATAATCTGTAGGGGAACTGCTCCATGACGGCCCTGGTCACCTTGCACTGTCATAATACAAGGAAAAGCTTCAACCACAGCTATCCTGAGTCCTGTGATACTCCTGGAACACAAAAGGATGGGGCTTGGGAGGAGCTAACATGGGGCTTCTCCCATCTGCCTCCTTTTCCCCCCTGAGGATGCTGCCAGAGTGTTTCTCTTGGCCGTCCAGTTCTGATGAGGCCTAAGGCTCAGGCTAAGAATCTCTGCAGCTGCAGTCTAACACCAGCTCCTCAGCAATGCGGTTATCTCACAACACATTTCGCAGGAATCTAGCTCCTTTTGTTTCCATGTCTATTTTGGGGTGTGGGACAAGGACCACGAGGAACTGACATCTTTGACTACCCTTCCTTTTGCTGTTTATGTGAGTAATAAACCATCTAAATCTAAAGAGGATTGGGGCACAGTGTCTCATACCTGTAAACCCAGCACTTTGGAGGCCAAGGTGGGAGGATCATGTGAGGTCAGGAGTTTGAGACCAGCCTGGCCAACATGGTGAAACCCCGTATCTACTAAAAATACAAAAATTGGCCAGGCGTAGTCTCGGGCACCTGTAATCCCAGCTAATCGGGAGGCTTAAGCCCAGGAGGCGGAGGTTGCAGTGAGCCGATTGCGCGACTGTACTCCAACCTGAAGACAGAGCAAGACTCCGTTTCAAAAAAAAATAAGAAAGAAAATAAAGAAAAGTAAATCTAAAGAGGGCTTGTTATATCTTTACTGGTGGAGCTGTCAGGTCATTTCATCTTGCCTGCTCCGTGCTTGACATAATCACAGCAGATCAACTGTCTCTTCTTGGTTTGCCAGATTAAGTTATTTAAAAGATTGCAAGTGCCCAGTAGCACAGAGAGCATAGGGAAACAGGTACTTCCTTACATTATTACTGGAAACAAATACAGTCGGCCCTCCAACACAGATCAGAAATGCAGTTATGCTTATGATGGTTGCACCTGTACTGACCACCATGTACACACTTTTTTTTGTCATTATTCAGTAAACAGTAGCATATAATAAGTATTCACATACCATTTACATTGGATTAGCTACTGTAAGTAATCTAGAGATGATTCTAAATATACAGGAGGATGTTCATAGGTTATATGCAAATAGTACACCCTTTTGTATCAGGGACTTCAGTATCCTTGAATTTTGGTATCTGCAGGACATTCTGAAACTAATCGCCCATGGACATCAAGGGATGATTGAACAGGTAAAACAAAATTTGGCAATAGCTATTGTCTTTGTTTTCTGTTGCTTCTAACAGAATACCTGAAAATGGATAATGTATAAAGAAATGAAATTTATTTCTTGCAGTTCTGGAGGATGGGTCCAAGATTGAGGGAGGGGCATCTAGTGAGGCCCCTCTTGCTGGTGGTGACTCTCTGCTGAGTCTCAAAGCAGTGCAAGGCATCACCTGACAAAAGGCCACACATGCCAGCTGAGGTTTCTCTTCCTTTTCTTACAAAGCTACTAGTTCCACTCCCATGATAAGCCATTAATTTGTTAATCCATTAATCCAGAATGAATTAATCCATTTATGAGGGAAAAGCCCTCATAATCCAATCACCTCTTAAAGGCTCCACTTCACAAGAAGTGAGTTTGGGAAAGAACAAACATTCAAACCATAACATCTATCAAAATTTAAATCACTACCTTCTTTCACTCATAAATTCCACTAATAAGGAATTCCACTTCTAGAAATTTATCTCACAGAAATATAGATACACACACATATGCACTATACATAGCAGTTTATACACAGCACCAGATATATATATATAATATATATAGCAGTTGTAAGACAATATGCAATAGAGCTCATTTTAAAGATTATGGGCACATGGGGTCAGGCACAGTGGCTCACACCTGTAATCTCAGCACTTTGGGAGGCCGAGACAGGTGGATCACTTGAGGTCAGGAGTTTGAGACCAGCCTGGGCAACATGGCAAAACCTCATCTCTACAAAAAATACAAAAATTAGCCAGGCATAGTGGCCTGTGCCTGTAGTCCCAGCTACCCAGGAGACTGAGGTGGTAGGATCACTTGAGCCCAGGAATTCAAGGTTGCACTGAGCTATATAGTCATGCCACTGCACTCCAGCATAAATGACCAAAAAAAAAAAAAAGATTATGTATATATTAGTGCTTACATGTGCAGAGAGTAAAAATTTGTGATGTCATATTACAAACTGGTTATCTTTGATAAATGGGAACTTTATTTCTAACATATATATATGATATATATATATAATATATATGGAATATATATTTTGTATGGTATATATTATATATGGTGTATATATGTGTTGTTTATATATATATGTATATGCACACACATATATTTTAGAGACAGGGTCTTGCTGTGTTGCCCAGGCTGGAGTGCAGTAGTGGGATCACAGCTCATTGTGTCATGAAATTCCTGGCTTCAAACATTCCTCCTACCCTGGCCTCTCAAAGTGTTGGAATTACAGGTGTGAGGCATGGTGCCCAACACTTTTTTTTTAGAGACAGGATCTGATATGGTTAGGCTTTGGGTCCCTACCCACAATCTCATCTTGAATTGTATTCCCCGTAATCCCCACGTGTCGAGGGAGAGCCAGGTGTAGGTAATTGAATCCTGGGGGCAGTTTCCCCCATGCCGTTCTCATGATAGTGAGTGAGTTCTCATGAGATCTGGTGGTTTTATGAGGAGATCTTCACCCCTTCGCCCGTCACTTCTTCCTGCTGCCTTCAGAAGGTTAGGATTTAAAGACCAGCTTCCTCTTTGCCTTCCACCATGATTCTAAGTTTCCTGAGGCTTCCCCAGCCAAGCTAGACTGTGAATCAATTAACCATCTTTCATTTATAAATTACTCAGTTTCAGGCAGTTCTTTATAGCAGTATGAAAAAGGAGTAATACAGGATCTCACTCTGTGTCGCCCAGTCTGGAGTGCTGTAGTGCTCAAGCAAGCCACAATCCTCCAGCCTCAGCATCCCAACTAGCTGGGACTACAGGTGCCTGCCACCACACCCAGCAAGTTTTCTTTTTTTATCTTTGTAGAGATGGGGGTCTTGCTATATTGCCCAGGCTGGTTTGAACTCCTGGCCTCAAAGTCTCAGGTGATCCTCCCATCTCAGCCTCCCGAAGCACTCACTGCGATTACAGGTATGAGCTGCTGTGCCTGGCTGTTTTATGTATATGTATATATGTGTGTGTATGTATATATATATATATATATTTTTTTTTTTTTTTAGACGAGGTCACACTCTGTCACCCAGGTTGGAGTACAGTGGCACAATCTCAGGTCACTGCAACCTCCGCCTCCCAGGCTCAAGGGATTCTCCCATCTCAGACTCACGAGTAGCTGGGACTACTGGCATGCACCACTACACCCAGCTAATGTTTTTGTATTTTTAGTAGAGACGGGGTTTCACCATGTTGGCCAGGATGGTCTTGATCTCCTGAACTTGTGATCCGCCCGCCTCGGCCTCCCAAAGTGCCCTTTATTCTTTCCTCTTTTCCTCTTCATTCTTTCTTCCTTCTCCTTTATTCCAGTATAAGTGGAAATGACAAAGGCCTGAGTATATTAAGGACCAACATTTTTGTCAACAGGAAACTTAGAGTCTGGTTATTCCACTTTTAGTAATGTTAACACTGATCAGTGGGTTTTCAAATGGGAAGCTAGATTTCCCCTGCAACCAACAGATAATCTGCAGACCTAGAGCACCTTGTGAATATCCAGTTCCTCATCACCCTTTCATATAATGCTTTGCTTCCTGGATCTTTTGCACACATTATTGTGATTTTTCTAACTCTAACTTTCCTTCTCTATTTATCATCTGGAATTCCGTAAAAATGAGCTTTCTCCCATCCACTAATTATATGGTTGTAATATTTTTACAGTTTTTAAAATACATAATTGTTAGTATTGGTGTGTGTCTTCCTGGAACTCCTTCCTGTGGGTACCAGGAAGGCATACTATGCTCTACTGATCTTTGTATTCGTGTAAACCATAATATCTATCAAAATTTAATACCTGCTATAGTGATGGTACATAGGATGCATTTAATAAGCTCAACAATATATCATTGAGTACTACCTGATTAAACCTGAGTCAAAAAAAATCACTGAGTCTACTCAGAGATCCGGTGATCCTCTCCGAAAGGATTTGCTTCACCATAGATTATTCTTCAGTTAAAGCTCAGAACCTGGCAATGAGGCTCATCTTACAAATCAAGGCCACTGTTCAAAGAAACAAAAACAGAAAGCTTGATGCCATAAAGACTTCAGTTGCATATCCGAAATTCAAAGTGAGAAAAATATATTATCCTTATGTGTATTTTCCTAAGCCGTATTTCGCTAACTTTGGGTGGCGTAATTTTTGTCAACTCTTCACAACCTGAACAAATGCTTTTAATCACGTCCTTCTCCGATATTTTCAATGAAAACGCAAAGGGCGCTAGAACTTGGAAAATGGATGCTTTTTAGGCCGCTAAATTTCCTTGACTTTAAACAACACTCATTAAAATATAAGAGCACTATGAGTTATATTTGATTGGATCATCCACACGTGCTAAATCATATCTGACTTCTGGGAACCCGTTTCGCTCGGCTGGGGTTTCGGCAGCAGCGGAGTTCCCTTTCCTAGAAAGTCCCCGGCTCTGGCCTTCCCGGGCTTCCGCGCCTGAGGCTTCCCTGCCAGGGGATCGGGCACTGTCAGGTCCTCGGGGCTGCCCTCAGCCCTGGGACGCCCTCCGCGCGATCTACCCTAGCCCTCCCCAGCGTTGCGCGGTTCTGCAGCCTAGCCCGCTTCCCTCTCACCCTTGACCTTTTCCGCCACACCCCCCAGAACGCCCTCGCGTTCTTCCGCCCAGGGTGCCCGGCGCCCCGCCCACCTGCTTCCCTTGGGCTACGCCGCGCCCGCCTTTACATGATTGGTCTTTATGCCTGTCACTCTAGGGTCCCAAGTCTACCATTGGTCGGCTTACGTCACGCCGCTGAAGTGGAGTAGGGCCGAGCGCGGAACGCTAGGAGCTGCTGGGGTGTGTGTCGCAGCGGGTTTTCCTCGGCGGTTTGCGGAGCTTCTAGGATGGATCCGGCTCCGGAGGGAGCGAGCGTGACCGCAGTTCCTGTGTCAGCTGCTGACAGCACTGTGGAGTTGGCCGAAGCAGAAGAAGGAGTTGGAGTAGCGGGTGAGAATGACGCAGCCGCGAGAGGAGCAGAGGCCGTTGGCGACAGTGAGGAGGACGGAGAGGATGTGTTCGAGGTGGAGAAGATCCTGGACATGAAGACGGAGGGGGTACGTGGAGGGGCCCCGACGCGAGGCTGGGCGGGGAGCTGCGGGCCCAGCGGGGAGGACGCGAGGTGGAAACAGCGCGGGCAGACCCAAAGCACGAGCGGGGGAGGAATGTGACGAGCTCAACGCAAGCCCGCGAAATCGTGGGAAAAGCGAAGTGACATTTCCCAGTGCACTCCTAGGGCCGAGTCTGTGAGGGAAGCTTCAGCAAGTTTTGGAGGATTGTTTTGGCTGAAGAGACGAAGCAGTTTGGGGTGTGGTGTGTGGTGATGACAAGGCTGCAGGCAGCTGGTGACGGACTTCTGTGGTCATCAGTATTTGGGTACATGGTTGGAGCTGCTGCTCTTTGGAGTGGTGTGATAGTGAAATAACGCGTCTCGTCACGGTTCATTGTCCACGCCTTCGTTCCAGTGTTTTCCAAAACCATAACCAACTGGTTCCTGGTTTAAAATCTTCTGGAATTCTCATTTGCCCTGGAAGTGAAATCTCAATCTCACCCAGAGGGTGGCATTTAAAGGCCTTCAAACCCTGGCCAGCATCATCCCTCTCTCCTCTACGCGTTGTATAGATCGCAGCCACACAGAAATAATACTTGGAATTCATCACACCATGCCTTGGTGTTTAGTGTTCTCCTGTCCTGGACAGTTCTCTGCCCTCTTCTGGTGAAATCTTAATCTTTCAAGGCCTCAGGGTCTAGTTCTCTGGGAAAGCCTTTTTTGACCCTAATCTCTGCAGAGTGAGGAGCTTTCTCATCTCTGCCCTTTTTACTTTTTATGTTGACCTCAATGAAGGCATTTAGGCCAATATCGTTCGTTCTTTGTGTCTCTTGCTACATGTGGGCTTCTTCACTCCAAGGGGAATCATGGATAATAAAATAATCTGTTTCTGTAGATGGGTGTGAGGTAACCAAAGAGCCCCACAGTGGTCATCTTCCGTGTTGTATTCTTTTCATTGTCTGTTATTTCCCATTGGTCACATGCTGCCTTGTGTCAATTTTTTGCCCATTCAGTCAGCATTTTTTTTCAACTACTGTATGCCAGGTGCTGTGTTAGGTCCGGACAATATAGACATTAATTGAAGCATACACAGGTGCTGACAGTGGAAACTTTTCCCGTATGTGGGGAGTTAATTAAGATCTGATGTCATTAATAATGTCATTTGCAATAAAGATAGAAATGTTTTTATGTATAATTTCTCCAAATATATTGTAAGCTCCTTGAGGTGAAAGGAGGATCCACTGTTAGACTGTTTTATATCACCTGCATTTAACACAATACTTTTCGCACAGAAGGTATTTGAAAAATATTTGGCTAGAAGGATAAAATCTTTAGAATTAAGATTCATTCATTCATACAGTGTTTAATATTGGCAGCCTCCAAGAAGTGTAAGCACTGTGTACCTAAGGCCTCCCCAGTCTAAAGAGAGTGAAACTAAGAAACATATATGTGTAAGGCAGTTATTTTTTAGTGCTGTAAATTTGAGTTAAAGTTCAAGTTCTTGCATTTTTAGGTGCTCTTGTGAAGGAATGATTTATAAGATGAAAGATGATATGATTTGGCTGTGTCCTCATCCAGAATCTCATCTTGAATTGTATTCCCCATAATTCCCACATGTCAAGGGAGGGACCAGGTGAAGGTAGGCTCATAGGGGTGATTCCCCCAATGCTGTTCTGGTGATAGTGAGTGAGTCTCAGTTTGGTGATTTTATAAGCCCCTGGCATTTCCCCTGCTTGCATTCACTCGGTCCTGCCACCCTGTGAAGAAGGTGCCTGCTTCTTCTTTGCCTTCTGCCATGATTATGTTTCCTGAGGCCTCCCCAGCCACGCTGAACTGAGTCAAGTAAGCCTCTTTCCTTTATAAATTACCCAGTCTTGGGTATTTCTTTATAGCAGTATGAGAACAGACTAATACAAAAGGTATTGGCGGAACAGGACTATGACAGTTTTCTCTTTTCACTGCGGAGTGAGCCACCTAGCCATCGATAAACTTAAGGGTCCTGCTAGCAGTTTGTTAGGCTTCCTTATCGTCTAGGGATTTAAAATTTATAATCAGAAACACTTAGAATTATTCACTTTTTACTAATTTATAGTATTTCTTGATTCTAACTATATGTATGAATAATTAACATAAGAACTGTGGAAATATATACATATGCCACCATTCCAACCCATATATCATTTATAATTTATCTGGGGTAGTAGAGTAAGCAGAGAATTAAATTCTAATACTGTATATTGGTTAATTTCTGTTTTTTTTTTTTCTCCTCTTGAGACAGGTTCTCTGTTTCCCAGGCTGGAGTGCATTGGCATGATCACGGCTCCCTGCAGCCTTGACCTTCCAGCTCAAACAGGCCTCCCACCTCAGCCTCTCGAGTAGCTGGGACTATAGGTGTGCTCTTTCTCAACTAATATTTTAATTTTTTGTAGAGATTGGGTCTCCCTATGTTGACCAGGCTATTCTCAAACTCCTGGGCTCAACTGATCCTCCACTCTTGGCCTCCCAAAGTGCTGAGATTTACAGGTGTGAGTCACTGCACCAGGCCAATTTTTAAAAAATTTTTTAACAAACATTTTAAACTGTTGCTCTAGTGTATATGATCTGGTAGAATAGGGGCTTGCCTTTTAGTTTGGCTCACTGATTAGGCTAAAGGAAAATAGACTCCTTCTGGAATTTTGGAGTCAAATTTATAAATCCCAGGGCTATCATGCAATTTCCTAATATATGGCAAAACCCTGGACAATATTTGGATCTACATGACTCCTATACAAAGATGTGAAATTCAGGGATTTCATCTAAATTTATATACTACAGTGCTCCTAAAACTCAAAAGGTTCCTGAAACATAGTGACCACATTCAGTAACTATTTGTTGAATGAGTGAATGAATGAGGCACAACTGCTGAAGTAAAGGCTAACAATTATCAGTAAATTAAATCTGGAGCTATAATTAAGATATGCTCCTTAATTCTTGAATATTTTTCTTAATACTCTTCTCGTCAATTAGATCAAATTTCTTGATAACTAGCATTAGATTTATAACTGTGTTAATGTAAAAGGTAGTTTTCTAGTCTCCAGTGCATTTCTGATAATTTAAAAATTAACAGACTTGTTGCAAGAATTAGACCTCTCATATACTTTCACCCAGATTCTCCAGTTGTTAATGATTTATCTATTTATCTTTTTTCTCTGTGTATATACATTTTTTTCTCGCCCATTTGAAAAGGGCTACGTTGAATAACACATTTGCCGCTATTTTTATGCACACACACACACAAACAAGATCATTTTTGTTCCCATGACCTGTTACTGATAAAATTAGCATATTCATTCACTGTATGATAATAACTGCTGGTATGATGTTTATTCCAAAACCAAACATACTGCTTTCTTTTAGGCAATTCTGCATACTATTGACTAAGATTTCTTTTCCCCCTTCATGCAAGCTTCTTAACTGTGCTATCTCACCTTTAATTTCTTCAGTTTTAATTATGCCTTTACAGAAGCTCTTACAAAGTTGTATACAACAGTTTTCCTTTTGTATGTTATTTTCTCCGAAAGAATGTGCATATATTCTCAATGGATAAAATCACCATCTTCCTACCCATTTAATGTAGCTGAACAGTAAAACTGTATTGATGTTCTCTTAACTACCACTTTAAAATTTTAAGGCTTTTCAGGCTTATCTTTAAAAGTTAAGATTTTGAGGCTGAGCAGAATGGCTCGTGCCTGTAATCCCAGCTCTTTGGGAAGCCAAGGCAGGCAAATCATGAGGTCAGGAGATAGAGACCATCAGGCAAATCACGAGGTCAGGAGATCAAGACCAGGAGATCGCATAGCCTTTTGTGTTTGCCAGCCAACATGGTGAAACCCATCTCTACTAAACTACAAAAAAATTAGCCGAGCATGGTGGTGCCCACCTGTAGTCCCAGCTACTTGGGAGGCTAAGACAGGGAAATCGCTTGAGCCCGGAAGGCGGAGGTTGCAGTGAGCCGAGATCACGCCACTGCGCTCCAGCCTGGCGACAGAGAAAGACTCTACCACAAAAAAAAAAAAAAAAAAAAGTTAAGATTTTTGAGTCTGTTCTTTTTCTGGCATTTCTTGAGTTCAAATTCTACTCAGTGTTCGTACTTGATCTTTCTACACAGATAGTGATTGAAGGGCAGTGTGGGTATGATTGAAGGGTAAAATGGGAGGGAGCAGTTCTTGGCACTCTGCTTGGAAAGTTTATTGCCTTGGTGGTGGTGGGAAGAAAATTGGGCACGTGTTAAGCGTGCAGCTAGAATGGTGCTCTGCAGTTCATGTTGACAGTCAAGTTTTATATTCTTGATTGTCAGTGAGATTCGGTGTTGAGCAGAAAAGATAAACCAGAAATCTGAAGAAGCAAAACCTTGGAATATATATTACAAAGATTTAATAACCTTAAAAAGCATTAGAAAGAGATATTCTTATAGATGAGCAAGAAAATGGGTAAAAGACACAGCAGGTAATTTAAAGTGTTTTATCGTGATTATGTATACATAGCATAAAATTAACCATTTCTAAGTGTGTAGTTCAGCAGCATTAATTGCATTCACTAAGTTGTGCAAACAACACTACAATTTCTAAAACCTTTTCATCTTTCTAGAGACTCTGTAGCCATTAGACAGTACTGGTACTTGGTCTTTTTACACAGATGGCTGAATGATTGAAGGGCAGTGTGGGTGTGACTGAAGAGTACCCATCCTGCCTACCTCAAGTCCCTGGTAGCCTCTGATGTCCTTTCTGTCTCAATGAATTTGCCTGTTCTAACTGCCTCATGTAAGTGGGATCATAAATAGCCTTTTGTGTTTTGCTAGCATAATATTTTCAAGATTCATATATGTTATAGCATGTGTCAGGATGGCTTTCCTTTTTAAGGCTGAATATCCATTGTATGGGTAGACCACATTTTACTCTTTCATCAGCGGACACTCGGGTTGCTTCCACCTTTTGGCTATTGTGAATAATGCTGCAGTGAACTTTGTTGTACAAATATTTGTTTGAATATTTGTTTCAATACTTTTGGAATTGAAAATAGGAACTACCTTTGGCATTGCTGGGTCATAGGTTGATTCTATGTTTAAGTTTTTGAGAAACTGCCTGACAGTTTTTCATAGCAGGTGTACTATTGTACATCCCCAACACCAATGTAAGAAGGTTCCGATTTCTCTGCATCCTTACTAATTCTTGCTATTTTCTTTTTTTTTTTTTTTTTATGGCCATCTAAAGTTGTGAAGTAGTATCTCATTTTGTGGTTTCGATTTGCATTTCCCTAAGGACTAATGATGTTGGGCATCTTTTCAAAAGTTGTGTTTATATATTCTGGATATTAATTCCTTATCAGAATACGATTTGCAGATACTTTTCCCATTCTGTGGGTTATCTTTTCACCTGATGATAATGTCCTTTGATGCCCAAAAGTTTTTTTTTTTTTTTTTTTTCTTTTTTGAGATGGAGTCTTGCCCTGTCGCCAAGGCTGGAGTGCAATGGCGCAATCTTGGCTCTCTGCAACCTCTGCCTCCCGGGTTCAAACGATTCTCCTGCTTCAGCCTCCCAAGCAGCTGGAATTGCAGGCCCCCGCCACCACGCCCGGCTAATTTTTGTGTTTTTATTAGAAACGGGGTTTCACCATGTTGGTCAGGCTGGTCTCGAACTCCTAACCTTAGGTGATATGCACGCCTCAGCTTCCCAAAGTACTGGGATTACATACATGAGCCACTGTGCCTGGCCAAGTTTTACATTTTGATAAAATACAGTTTATCTATCTTTTTCTTTTGTTTGTGCTTTTGATAGCGTATCAAAGAATCTGTAGCTGGACCCAGGTTTGGCTGGTTGCCACTCGAAAGCCAGACACAAGAGATGAAGGTTGGTGAGAGAAAAACAGATTTATTCAGAAAGCCCGCAAAATTGAGAAGGTGGTGGACTATTATCACGAAGAACATCTTAAATTTTAAAATTTACCCTAGGGAGCCAGGCACAGTGGTTCACACCTATAATCCCAGCACTTTGGGAAGCTCAGGCGGGAGGATCACTTGAGGTTAGGAGTTCAAGACTACCTTGGCCAACATGGTGAAACCCCGTGTCTACTAAAAATACAAAAATTAGCTGGGGATGGTGGCACGTGCCTGTAGTCCCAACTACTTGGGAGGTTGCAGTGAACCAAGATCGTGCCACTGTACTCCAGCCTGGTGACAGAGCAAGACTCCCTCACAAAAAAAAAAATTTTGCCATAGGTTTTTATTTTTATTTTTATTTTATTATTGTTTTTGAGACGGCATTTCAGTATGTTGCTCAGGCTAGCTTCGAACTTTTGGGCTTAAGGGATCCTCCCACTATAGCCTGTCAAGTATCTGGGACTCCAGGTGTACACCACCACGCCTGGGTGCCACAACCCTGGAAATGGCTAGTTTTTTTTTTACCCCATTGCTCTCCTTTCTGGGAATTTATTCTAATGACTTAATCAAGATACACAGGGATATTTCATCTTTATTTATGAATACAGAAAAATGGAAACGGTCTAAACAACTATTGTAACAAAGGGAGCATTTTTGTAGTGTTTTTTGTTATATTTGTATGATGAAATAATTTTCAGTCACTAAAAGTCGTATTTTTGAAAAGTGATATAACAAAAAGTGATTGATACATAAGTGAAAAAGCAATATTAAAAATTATCCTAATGTTTTTAAAACATTCTAAATATGTGTTAATGTATTAAGTGAAGGAAATAGATCAAATTGTTATCAGTATCTATGGATGACTTTTATTTGGTTCTTCCTATTTTTCATTGCTTTTGAAGTATTACACACCATTTTATGGAATCAGAATAGGACCTCAGTCTTTCGTTTATGAAAAATAGATCAATGATACTGTTTTTTCTTTTCTTTTCTCTCCCTCTTTTTTTTTTTTTTTGGCCACACCAGGGTCTAGCTCTGTTGCCCGGGCTGGAATGCAGTCCCACCATTTTGGCTCACTGCAACCTCTGCCTCCTGGGCTTAAGTGATTCTCCCACCTCAGCCTCCCAAGTAACTGGGACCACAGGTGCACACCTCCGCGAGCAGCTAGCTTTTTTTTTTTTTTTGAGATGGAGTGCTGCTCTTTTGCCCAGACTGGAGTGCAGTGGCCCAATCCCTGCTCACTGCAACCTCCATCTCCTGAATTCAAGCATTCTCCTGCCTCAGCCTCACAGGTAGCTCACAGGTAGCTGGGACTACAGGCACATGCCACCATAATTTTTGTATTTTTAATAGAGACAAGGTTTCAACATATTGGCCAGGCTGTTGTCAATCTCCTGGGCTTAAGCAATCTGCCCACCTCGATCTCCCAAAGTGCTGGAGATTATAGGCATGAGCCACAGCACTGATACTTTTTTTCTTAAGCCACTTTTCTCAGAAGATGGATGTACTTCTTAATGTGATAAATTCCATTTAGAAGCAGCTTTCAAGTTCTTTCATGTCTTCTCAGCAGTTTGTTTTTTGGAAATTTAATCAAGTTAGTGACCTCCTTTATTTGCCTGCTTTTATTTTCTATAACAGGGTAAAGTTCTTTACAAAGTTCGCTGGAAAGGCTATACATCAGATGACGACACCTGGGAGCCTGAGATTCACCTGGAGGACTGTAAAGAAGTGCTTCTTGAATTTAGGAAGAAGATTGCAGAGAACAAAGCCAAAGCAGTTAGGAAGGATATTCAGGTACCATGTTTTGTCTCATATTTGTTTTTACGTACATAAATTGATTGTAAATTTTAACTCTTTTAAAGTGTATGTAGTAAATGATTTACAAATAATAAAGTGTACAATATTCCTTAGTGTAAATTCCATGTAGCTAGTTCTCACAGACTGCTTCCAGTGATTTTTGCTGGGTTCTTCCTTCTATACCCAACCTACAGTTGTAATTGACAAGCAAGAATAGTTTGGAGATGAATATTGATATTTTCTTTTTTTTTTTTGAGACAGTCTCGCTCTGTCGCCAGGCGCCAGGCTGGAGTGCAGTGGCGCCATCTCTGCTCACTGTAACCTCCGCCTCCCAGGTTCAAGCAATTCTCCTGCCTCAGTCTCCTGAGTAGCTGGGACTACAGATGCGCACCACCACGCCTAGCTAATTTTTCTATTTTAGTAGAGACGGGGTTTCACTATGTTGGCCAGGATGGTCTTGATCTCTTGACCTC